>RDEW01000018.1:985582-1025867 GCA_011109175.1 Dicyema japonicum
TGTTATTATTAACACATCAAGTGGACATGGTAGCCTCGACAAGAAAATGGGAATTCTTAAGGATTTTTTGCATTCTATTGTATCTCCCATTTTTTTGGTGGAGCTTCTATACAAACAATTTGTTTTACCGAGCATCGGCCCAATCTCACAATTAGTGGAGAATGAAAAAGTAGTCTGAGACGGCTACAAATTTTATTCAATGGAGTTGTAAAAGTAGACTAATCAACACAAGTGAAAACAAAAACTAATCAAAATAGAAAATGAGTGTAAATTCACAAACTGTTCATTCCATTTTTCGAATAAGGTCAGGTCATCACGGCAAACAAAAGGTCTTGTGTTTCTAAAGCATTTCTGAAGTGGTGAATATTTATAAGCTCAATCTGCCATATTCCCCAATAAAACCTGATCCAAAGAAATCGATGATATTTCTACCGACGTTAGCACCTTCAGTGGTTCCAAAGCAGCCTTTCTGAAATTCTTGTTTTATTCACGATTTCCTAAAATTTTTGTAACTAATAGTTAGTAACACTGGCCTCACTTACTTGTAGGAGTCTAGCGGCTATTAAGAAGGACGCAGCAAATGCTGTCGATTCCATAGATCGGTTATTCTTGTAGACGAACAGTGTAAAAATTTAGGAAATTAAAAAAGTTATTTGCATTCAACTTAAAGAATTTGTAAAAGGCTATGTTAGATTTCGAGTGCATCTTATTTTTATGTAAAAAAATTATCCATCTGCCGAAATTGGAAACCTGTTGGATGATGAGGCTGTGAGAATAGCTACCTCGCTTCGTCTTGGTCTTAAATTGTGTGCCGAAAGAAAATGCCGCTGTGGACGTTGGATCGANACGAACAGTGTAAAAATTTAGGAAATTAAAAAAGTTATTTGCATTCAACTCAAAGAATTTTTAAAAGGCTATGTTAGGTTTCGAGTACATCTTATTTTTATGGAAGATTAATTAGATTTTAATCCTTACAATGGTATCACTGTAACATCTTACACATATTTTAGAGTATACCGTTTTTTGTTTCTGAGTGCAATATCTTAGTGATATTTTTTTAACTACTGTTTGGTAACTCTCTGGTAAGCGAATAGTCTGTCTTTAGCAACAAATTTATACAATTTTCTCTACAGACGAATAACGTTAAATAAAATCAATGAGTAATTAATAATTATGTACACTTCTACATAAAGTGAATTTTTATAACAACAAAAAGATAATCAGATATATTGACTTTTACCGATCGAATCATTACCAGTCTTCTTAACTGAACTTTTAATAAAAATGATTTTCCTCTTTATGCCACATATCATCGTTACTGATAAAAAATTTGTTAATGTGTAGATTATCTGAAGATATTAAAATCCAAGCTTCGTTTTTATTAAATTTGTGAAAAATGCTATTAGAATATTCGACGAATCGAAGTATAAAAGTGCATTGTCTTAAAGAATTTTTATGAATCGATAAACTTCAAGATTGCTTACCAACTTCGTACCTCACTTGGATATTCTTTTCAATAAACTATAAAATCATCTCTTAGATTGGTAGAACTCAATTATTACTTTTATTCTCAAGACTGGAAAGCAAAAGGGAGATCGAGCCATCTACCGTCATAACTCACTGACTTGCTCGAAAGCAAAACTACTTTAAAAGTAACACTTTAGCTGATACCCCATCACTTCCACAATCAAAATTTAACACGGATTTAGTATTGAACACGTCAAAGCCACCCTCATATGAATGGACAGAAATGGTTCCCATTGACATCGAAAAAGCCTTCGAAAATGCGTCGATTAAACATCTCATTTCCGAAAACTACTCCACTAACAAGATCAGACCGCAGATTAAGATCGAGATTGGCCCAGAACTCCCACTCCAATATGTAACCTATTCACCTCTAAGAGATTTGCGCTTTCCGAGACAGAACGTGAAAAACTTAATAAGCTAATTTAAAAAAGTTTTCTTTCTAGTTGGTCGAAATCAATACTAGGAATCATGTTAAACGCGAGTTTACTAAACATTTATATATTCCTATTATTAATTTATTTTGTAAACCTAGTAATTGGAACATTCTCACAGCAATTGTTCTACTCATGAATCAAAAATTTTTTAATTAAATAAAATAGAAACAAATTTTTTAATAAATTATATGTAATAATAAATAAATAAATAATATATGACATGCTGGATTGATTCAAAACTGACTATTTATATGAAGGCATCAGCTATTGTATTCATTTCGGATCAGGGTTAGAGAATAAGATTGGGTCATGGATTGGGTTAGAAGACCAGTCCAGCATGTCACATAATACTACCTAAAATATTGTAGATGATGTAATATTAACATAAAATAAAAGTAACATAAATGACGTTTTGTTCACACTGTAGAATCTGTTTCTGTAGAAGTGGAAACTGGATTCACTTCGTTGTTTTCTTTAACTTCTTTCTCAGTTTATCTGGGTTAATAAATAAATTAATTTCACCGGTTCTGAAGGTTTATTTTACTTGAGTTTTAGTATCTCGGAAATTAGCAGAATGATGAAACTTTCATATCGTTTTCCATGCACGTTGATCTTCGTACAACACAGCATCGAATCCAAGACTGGAGTCCAACAAGGCAACTCCCTTGGCTCCACTACTCTTTGCCGTGGGCATCAACTGTGCAGTGACCGTCGGAAGAATCGGGAAATTGTGGCGACAGTGGTCGAGTCCGCCATCTCTGCACTATCAGCACATGGGTTAGAACCGAATCCGTATAAATGTGAAATCATAAACGTGGCTTGCGGAGGGAGAATTTTGACTGTGCAGTGGCTACGATTTCTATTTATCTCCTGGATGTCTTGGTCACCTGACTCGAAAACGCAATTTCTCTCGGGTCTCCTCTATACGGCTGTAGCATGTCCAACTCGGAAAAGAAAAATGCATCCTTTTAACATTTCACATCCAATTCAAAACCCTGGACTCCCACGCGTCTTTAATCTTCCTCAGGAACTTTCACTTTACTCCACTAAGACATTTTTTTCTTCTATAGACACCCCCATGTTTCACAACATGAACTTGTTAAGAGCCATCGAAAAGAAGCTTATGACTGTCTTTCTATCTTCGGCATATGCTACAAGTGGTCTCACATGGCAGATTCTACATTAACGGATCGGACGCTGAACCAGTGGCATGCATGGCTAGGAAAGTCTGATTCCCGAAGAGCGCTAATAGAAAACGAGAATGGGACAAGCTTTTATGCTCAAAGATCATAGAAGAGACAAAATCTGTGCTTGAGCAGCATCTACTAGCTTGTCTGGCTTCTGCATCGACGAACGAAAGTGGTGTCTGGCTCAGCATTACCATGCACCTCAATTGGGACACCATTGGATGTGATTTTTTCCGCCTCGAAATAGATGTTTGCACGATCCATCGATGTAAATTTGGAAGAANGACAAGCTTTTATGCTCAAAGATCATAGAAGAGATAAAACCTGTGCTTGAGCAGCATCTACTAGCTTGTCTGGCTTCTGCATCGACGAACGAAAGTGGTGTCTGGCTCAGCATTACCATGCACCTCACTTGGGACACTATTGGATGGGATTTCCGTCCGCCTCAAAATAGATGTTTGCACGATCCATCGATGTAAATTTGGAAGAATGATCCACGCGAAAGGTCTTCACGCTCTTTCCTACTAGAGGAGTGCTGGAATGAGTCTAAAACACGACGCAATCTACGAAGTTATTGTTGGGGAATTGAGGCTGTTGGATTTCCTGTCCAATTGGAGCGACCCGGACTTGACCCATCCAACCAAAGACCGGACGGAACTTTTCTTTTCCCATGAAAAAGTAGTAGATACTTAGCCAAGGACGCCACCTGTGTGAATAGTATCTCTCCAACTTTGTTATGACAGCAACTAATCCAGGCTTTTCCTTGGAGAAGGTTGGGACCCTAAAGATGATGAAATACGTATGTTTTTTTGGACAATTTATCTTTGAGCCAGTCGCTGTGGAAACGTCAGGAATCATAAGAAGCAAGTCACTTGTCCTACTAAACAGAATCTGTTCCCTCATCTCGAGGAAGAAAAATAATTTAAGACAAAAGAGCACATTGAGCGCATTTCTTTTCAAATCGTTCTCAATTATGAGAGCAGCCAGTAGTTGTTTACTGTTAGTTTTTGCACTAAACTGTTTTTATTTAAAAAAAAGAAAGAATGTAATCACTTAATTAGTCGACATAATATGAAAAAATAGTGAATGAACCCAATATTAAAGTTAAAAGCCAAAATAACCGATTATTAATTATAAAGTAACTATAATTGTGAACATTTTTGTTATATTTTAACAAGAAAATAGTAGTAACAATCAATGAGAATGCAGCAGTTACACAAACAGCTATTATATTTTTGTTTTTTTGTCGAAAGCTTTGGATATATAAGGCAGACTGCGGTCAAACATCCTGTATATTCCAAAGCCTTCATAATTGACACGTTAACAGTGTACAAACAATCTCCTAAGACCGATTTTTTCGAAAAACCCACTGATGCTCCTTTAGTATATCATTACGTTCTATATTTTCAGAATGTCTGTTGAATACAATTTTTTCCATAACTCTTGAGATCGTCGGTATAAGGCTTATGGGCCTATAACTGGTTGTTAAGTACCCAGGTTTCTCAGATTTACTTATCATACTCGTCAATTTCCAATGCGAAGGTATATGACCCAACCTGATACTGCACGTAGAAACATCCCAGATATTCGTAGAGTAAATGGGGTGCTTCATTAAATAAACGAATAGCGATCTTGTCCNATGGGCCTATAACTGGTTGTTAAGTACCCAGGTTTCCCAGATTTACGTATCATACTCGTCAATTTCCAATGCGAAGGTATATGACCCAACCTGATAATGCACGTAGAAACATCCCAGATATTCGTAGAGTAAATGGGGTGCTTCATTAAATAAACGAATAGCGATCTTGTCCTTTCCAGGAGCATTGTCTTTAGTGCATTTTACCGCATTTTCAACTTTACCAGCGTTTATAGGGCTGTGACGTAGAAGTAAAAACTAATTACTTTATTCAGTTTTTCTTTTATAGAACTGAGGGCCAAACGAGACAGTCGCTCATCAGCGTTAACCTGCTGTATTTTCGAGAGTTCATACCCAAACAGGTTAGGAATTTCTTCTAAAGATACAGGAGACTCATCATGACATTGCAACAGTGGAATTTCTTTTCTGGATTTACGTCCGGTTACTTTATTATAAACTTTCAAAAAGTTTGGTTTTTTTCGATACAACTCGCTGCACTGAGCTATCCAAAAATTATATTTAACTTTTTCTAATCTGCTTATTTCTTGTGTGATCATCATAATTGTTAGCTCCATGAGCCTACAGTCATGGGGATCAGGACATCGACGTAGGTTGTTTTTCAAGCATTGTTTACTCTTCAAAATGACTATAACATTTCTTGGTGTCAAATGAGAATTCTTGTTTAGAGGTACGATTTAAAAAAACAATTACAGAGTCACTCGAACTATCAAGATCCAGCTTGGAAGACTCCGAATTACTAAATTTCCCAAAACGTTCCAAATATATAGCAATGCTTTTTCGGTAATGGTCCCAGTTTATACTTGTCAGATCATCGCGTACTAGAGCAGGCTTGACCTCTAAAAGAGCTAGGTTGAGTTTATAAAGGATTGGTAGATGATCACCACCAATATCACCAACGGTCGTTCCAAAAATTGATGAACAGATTCCGATATTAACGCCATTCCCAAATAATCCCATAATAGTGATTCGTGATCGAGGACATCACAACAGAAAACCCGGAAGACACAGACATATCTTTCAAAACAAAGCCGTCTCTGTTCGTCTCCAAACAACCAAACGAGGTATCTTTAGAGTTTAAGTCCCCCAAAAAAATCGAGAACGGTGGATTTTCATCATGAAAAAAATTCTCGATAAGATAAGGATACGAAAATAATTTTTTAGAATACATTCTTCTAATTTTCATCCACATATTTTTCACTCATACTTCCAGGTAAACAAACTCACACAATTCTTGGGAGATGACCCGTTCCTGCAACCGAGCCAGACTTCCATTTAATATCAAGAGAACAACATCTTTCAAGTTGAAAATTATCCTCACTTTTTAACTTCGTTTCATCAACAATTAATATATCAACGGGATTGGTGGATAGCATATGCGCAAGTCCAGAACGCCTTCTCTTTAAAGATCTGGCGTTCAGCACAATGACAGTAAAAACAGACTTCATACTTGTAGAACCTCTGCCTCTCCAAATAAGAGGACAGGTTCCTGACGTCAATTTATTTTTCAGAACAAATATAAACCAACAGCATTTATCAATTCCAAGTCTGCAACTGGGCCTTCCACCAAATTAGGAGTACCGACAGTATTCCCTTTGTTCATGTAATTGGTAACAATGTTTGTGTTGTCAGAGGTTCCGTTAGAATCCACGGTCGACATTTTCGCGTCTATTTGGGTTGAAAAATCACATTTTAGATTTTCCCCAAACACTTTCAACAGCCTCAGCTTTAGCCCACTTAACGGGTCGAAACAGCTTCTTAGTCATGTCTTTAGCACCTAGTTACCGGTTTTGTGTGCCATTCAAAACGAACTCTCTCGAACCCAAACACCATACCCAGTCTACAAGTGACGTGGCTTCCGCACAGACTTCAAAGTTTATTTTACAACAGGATGACTGCGCCCGTCCTTCATGAAACGTTGGGAAGAGAAACCAGGTCGTAGAGTTTCTGTAAAATAAAGATTCAAGTCATCATCTGAGACCCAAGAAGGGATTCCCTTCACAACACCAGTGGAAGGATATAGGACGGAAGTGGTAAAAACATGTCCATCAATACCAAATGGCGTTTTCAACTCAAAATCATCGACACAAGCGTTCATATCCTCTTTTGAGGCAAATTCAAGCGTGAATATGCCTGGTTTGCTTAATGTAATTCGTGCCTTACTGGCAGTCGCTGAGTTTGATTGTATGCTTTAACGTTTAATCCGTCCCAAAACCTTTTTTTAATTCCCAGATTCACTACAAGAGAATCATAAGCCAAGTTAGACGAAGCAGTTTGTCCTGATACAACAATCTCATATAGTTAATTGGTGGGTATTTCAATCCCCTTCTTTGATTTAGACTTCACTGTCGGTTTACCTTCATTAGCCAATTATCCTTTCTTGACGCTTTCCCAACTTTACTTTTTGTCGAAATTTTGACACATATAACGCAATCTTATAGAGAAGTGGTTCTCAAATTTAAAAAAAAGTCGCGGTCCTCTTTTATTTTTTTAATTGCACGGTCCTCTTTTATTTTTTTAATTGCTCACGGTCCTCCATTAAATTAGTGAATTAACATTTTAACAAAAACAAAAATTAGTGCAAAATTAAAAAATGATAATTAATGAGATGGATGCACTTGTTTAGCAGTTTTTCATCACCAGTTTTTCAAAGTCGGGTTGTGTTTTGGACAATGCAACCCTCATGTCATTTGGCACATCCAATCTATCGCGGAATTTTGATTTGATGGTAAGCAGTGATGAAAACGCTGTCTAACATTCATAGGTAGTTGCAAATGGAATAAGCAGTTTAAGTCCCATCTTTGCCAATTCTGAATAGGACTCAGCCATTTGAATCCAAAAATCGCTTTGAGTAACTTCGTTGAAAACGTGTTTTGCATATCCATCATTAATCAAATCGATAAATTGTTCCTGAATTATGGAAAATATCTAAAAATTTATAAATATCCAAAAAACACCTAGAAATTTCTCTACTAATAAATAATATATGTTGTTTCATCACATCATTGGTGTAGTTGTCCATGCATGGCAATGGAGGACTGTTGTATATCTTCCTTGCAGTTGTAAATTAACAAAATTCACAGATTCAAATATATCCACCAGAAATGCCAATAAAGTCAATAAACGAGTATCAGAAAAATTTTCACGCAGTTTTGGTTTGACGTCTTTAAGAAATTCATGTATTTCTTTTTGTAGTATAAATGCTCTCTTCAATACTTTTCCTTTTAAAAGCCATCTCACATTGATCAAATCTGGAATTGATCAATCTTTGGGTTTTGAATTTGAAGAAATCAACATCCTTTTGTGTTGAACTAGGATGTTTGGATTCCTTGCTCGGCTTAAGTGAAGCAGACGCCAAAACGTGAGAACACAGGACACACTGTGGTTTTAATTTACCTTCAAAAGTTATCAGAGTGAATACATATTTGATATATGTATTTTTATTTATTGAATTATTTTAACAGGACATTCCCACAAGGATAAAATTGAGCACGTTCCTTTTTAAATTTAATTCAAAATTCAAAATAATTTAAAAATATAATATAAAAATAGACTAATATAAATTACTAAAGATTGTTCCGCGGTTTTTTTTAAATTAATATTAAATTCAACAATAAAAATTTAAAATAAAAAAATACTTAAAATATTAATTTATGGTATATCCTAACAAAAAAAAACCGGTGCTTATGTACAACTCGGGTACATGGATGGTCACAGAGCTGGAGCTCAAGAAAATGGATATATTTCATGAAAACAATTACGTAATTTACTGGGCCTAGGTTGGCCCAAGAAGATTTCAAATAAAAAATTATACTCCGTTGTACAATCGAGGCCAATAGCATCGACATTATTAATTCAAGATAGAGACTGTTTGGGCACGTGCTTAGAATGGACAGAAACGCCCCTGCAAATATAATAATGGATAAGTACTTTAAAAATGAGAACAAACCTTAGTTCAGAGGAAGACCTAGAGTCATTTCACCCGTGGCTCTGAACAAGGATCTTAATGGAATTGAAAAAAAAACTTAAATCTGCACAAGACCTAGAAGATATACGGACAGATGCGCAAAAACAGATGGCGACGGAAATGCCTAGTCAAGCAAATGTCGAAACTTGTGGCACAAACAGGACCTTAGTTAATATAACGTTTTTTGGTTCTGTGAAAGTGCTTTTAATAATAATATCCTAACAAATATAAATATTACAAGTCCTTCATTCCAGTTGATGTAGTCAATGACCAGACCTCACTAAGCTCTGAATATATCAGAAGCAAATTCCTCGGTTTTATCAGATTTTATTTTGTCTTGATGAACTATCAAAATCGCACAACGATGCACTTTCTTTACATCATTAGCTGTAATCGAATGTCCCATCGTGACGAGTTCATGGCATTTCCCAGAGTGGACAACAGTAAACGAATATTCTTTCCTTTTCCGTGACCCCATTGGGCCACTTCGAATACATCATAATTATTACTCGTTTCCGGGTGACGGAAAACTGTTCACCACCACTCTTTTTAATTCCCTCATCGATTTTGAAGCCACCAAGTACATCATCAAAAGCTAAGCTCATTAAATGATACACATCTCCGCATCTTCGAGACTTCTCAGTGAACATGGTCTTTTCTATGGAGGAATGATTACTCTAATGAGTAGGGCAACATGCGTCAATAAAGTCAATTTCAATTCAGAGTTAGAGTTTAGTCTAAAAATAATGATTAATTTAAAAAATGTCAAAAAAAGGTTTCTATAAAAAGTTTTTTAGGTCAATTTGGTCAACTTTTTAGATTTTTAGGTCAATTTTTTTAATTAGGTCAATTTTTAAATACAAATTTAAATAATATAATTATATCATAATTTTAAGCATCAAAATAAATTTAAAATAATCGCCGTGACATTTCTGTCTTATTGTAACAAATTTTTAACTGAATTATAGAGTACATATGCCTAAAAATAAGCCTTCCGATTTTAAAAAAGCTGAAAATATTTGTGAAAAATATCCCAAAGAATTTTCAATTACACCGAATGGAATGCCTTTTTTGTAAATTATGAGAGTTACCCGTAACTTGCAAGAAACAATTTTTTGTGAACAAACACAGGGAAACACAGAAGCACTTTTTACGAATAAATATATCCACAAATAAAAAGCAGTTGAATATTGTTACTGATGATTTCTTCAGTACACTCTATAAATTGAGGAATCGAGCAATTATCACCTTATTCGAAAGTATTGGGCATCGACTTCTTTCAAAGTTTACTTGCCGCAATATAGTAGAAATTTTAGCTCAAAAAAGATATCCAAAATAATTAATTTAATTTCAAATAAAAAAGTTAGTTTGAACAATTTAATTGTTAAGGTTTTTGATTGTGGACGAAACTGATGTTGGGAGAAACAAATTTGTTATTTGTCTAGTTGAAACGTTGGCAACTCCGCAAAGCTCTTACCTAATAGAAATTGATTCCTCTCCGAATTCGTCTATCTTCAGTCAAATTATTAATGACACTATTCGGAAAATTAATGTTGAAACAATTTTTCTCTTATATTTTTTGCTGCACATGCGGGCTATAAATATTATGGCTCTCGTGAAAGTGCTAATAATAAATAATAAACAATTTTTCTCTCCTTATTACCACCGATGCTGCTCAATATGTGGTTTCTGCAGGAAATACTCTCAAGTTATTATATTCTAGTCTATACCATATCACATGTTTTGCTCATTTACTGCATAATTGTGCACTTATAATAAAAGTATTTTATCCCCAAGTCGACAAATTGATTGCTTATATTAAAGCACTTGTTGTAAAGAACATTTATTTAAAGAAATTGGGTACCTACCAGAACCAATAGTTACGAGATGGGGTAGCTGGCTTTACTATGCTACAAACCTGACAAATGTTGTTCAAATATGCACTTCCTTAAAAGATTCTTTGCTTATTAAAAGAGCGAAAGAATGTTTATTTAATGAACAACTTCATGAAGATCTAACGACGATAATATCACAATATTCACCTTTATTACATTTGCTTGGTAGTTTATATATGAAAATAAAGTTGTAACTAGTATTTTTTAAGTCAATTTTTCGGTCAATTTTTAAAATTTTAAGATCAATTAAATTTAAGGAAAATTTTTATTTTTTAAGTCAATAAAAATGTTGCCCTCCAGATAAGGCTTTTCTTTATTTTCAATAGTNACGATAATATCACAATATTCACCTTTAATACATTTGCTTGGTAGTTTATATATGAAAATAAAGTTGTACTAGTATTTTTTAAGTCAATTTTTAAAATTTTAAGATCAATTAAATTTTTCGGAAAATTTTTATTTTTTTAAGTCAATAAAAATGTTGCCCTCCTGATAAGGCTTTTCTTTATTTTCAATATTAATTTGTGATTTGAAGAGAACATGGATCGACTTTTCGTGACTAACCTTAGTCGGGCTTTTTTGGGGTTCGCTAAAAAATAAAGTCCTTCCAAGGAATCAATGAACGTATCCCAAATAGTTAAAATCAAACATCCATAGACTACCTATCATCAATCATATGAATTACCCATCCGCCAATGCCGACATTCAAACCCCCACATATCATAAATACACTTTATTAGAAAGCCTAATCTTTAGAGTCAGCAATCCCCGATGTAGTAATAGCAAAAGTAGCCTCACTCTCAGGGAGACATGGAGAAGCATAAATCTTACAAATTCTGTTCTCATTTCTCCCCTTCTTCAAAGACAATCTACATCACCGAACATCTCAACCTCGTCGTCGAAGCATGGGCCATTATATTCCCACCAATTGGCTTTTTCGGGTCCGCCACAAACATGGAAGACCCGTCCACCTGGGACACCACCTGATTCGTTATAATCACCGCCACCCCAAACTAAACTCAATCAAACAGACCACCTCGTCCGCCAGTCTCAACAGGATCCTCAAAAATTGCCCCAAGTGCATCTGCCGGCTCGCCAACTCCCCCCGTCCCACGTAGTCTGACCGGAAGAGAGCTGTGGCGCTGTCCACGATCAACAGAGAGTACCTGGTTAGCCACAAACCCAACCTGGTCTCCACCATAAGGGCGCCAGCATCAACCAGTAGCTGAGACTGTCTCTCGCTGTTATAAGCACGTGCACACACAATATTGTCCAAAACCTCCTCCAAGTTCAGTCCAAACCTACCACATGAGTATGCCACCATTACCTTTCCGCGATTGGGGCGAACCTTTCGGGCCTGAAAGTCCCCTCAGTGTCGATGTACAAACACTTCCCTTCACCTCCCCCCATTTCCACGGGAAGCTGTCATTAAAATAACGGAAACCTGGCATGTGACTGCGAGGGTGTGGGAGAGCTGAGTCTTCCCCGTTCTGAACTCCCCGAAAATCTCGGTAATGGAACCTGTCTCCATTCCCCCTAGGAGAATTCGGTCCAGTTCCTTAGAACCAGTGGTGATTCTAATTATCTCCGACCGCTTTCTGAACAGTTCCGTGGCGGTGGAAAACCCCATGGGGACTAACTTCTCAACTTCGTTCTGATCCCTTAATATTAGTTCAACTATTATTTTGTCAGCTTTAGCTTCGGAGATTCCCTTGATCTCCAAAAGGGACTTTTTAGTGGAGAAAGCGAGCGATTCCAAAGTGTGATAACCAGCGTTTTCTAACTTTTTAGTATCTGCGACGGATATTCCCAATTCCTTGTATAATAGCGAATCTATACCTGTAATTTTGATATTTTAAGGGGTCCATCGCACTCTTCTTTAATGTCATTTTGAATTAATGATAATTCCTTCATTAACTCACAAGAACTTATTTTAAATAGTTTGAATTTAATTATAATTTTCAATTGTTGTCAATATTATCATAATTAAAATTAACTAATTTTATTATTTTTTTCTATTTAAGATTTTCATTAGAAATATACTTATTTAACTTCTAACAGATGACCAGAGTCAAACTAATCACTACAAGCAGGGAGAAGTCATGCATAACATTTTTCGTAATTTTTCGATCTAGCTTCCAATTTTTCAGTTTATTTGTATTAAAAAAAACTTTATTTTTAGTGGAAAATATTATATTTTAATTTATTTTTTTCTATCACTATTTCATAATTTTATTGCATTTTTTTAAATTATCACGATAGTGAAGGGGGGTTAAAGCTATGTTCTCTAAGATCTCTCTAAATGCGTGATCATAACATCTGATTTATTTTTTCCGCATAAATTCTGATATTTTTGATTTATACACTTATCCAGAAAACTAAGACCCCATGTATTGTTTTGCAGAAATTATGCATACTTCTCATTAAAGCACCCCCTATCCATAAACGTGTTAGCACCCCATCCCATCTCTCTGTGAATACAATATTTACCTATAATTTAAGCTGAGCAACCCTTTCNAAAGCTATGTTCTCTAAGATCTCTCTAAATGCGTGATCATAACATCTGATTTATTTTTTCCGCATAAATTCTGATATTTTTGATTTATACACTTATCCAGAAAACTAAGACCCCATGTATTGTTTTGCAGAGATTATGCATACTTCTCATTAAAGCATCCCCTATCCATAAACGTGTTAGCACTCTATCCCATCTCTCTGTGAATACAATATCTACCTATAATTTAAGCTGAGCAACCCTTTCCCATCTCTCATTTTTGAAGGAATGTAAATCTCTTGCACGAACGAGTTGAAAATTTTTGAGTTCCCTATGACTTTTGGGAGACATGTTGACAATACTCTTGTCTCATCTTTTTGAAAATGAACTTCTTTAAAGCACTTCAGGGGTCTCTTCTCTCCATCTAAGCTCATTATACTACCGTTATTGTGAATCAACCTCTGCGCCACTTGAGGTACTAATTTGAAGAAAAAGATTCTATAAAGATCGAAGACTCATCATAAGTCACCAAAAATCGACGAATCACTCTTTTGGTTGTTTTTAGCGAAGACTTCCAGAGGGCTGGATAGCGTCTCAAGGACGGAAATGACTATGACGAGCAGGGAGAAATGGTGGTAACCGGTAATTTCATCGCCGGTAGATTTGAAAGCCTCTAGAGGACAATATTTTTCATTATTTTTCAAACTGGTATTTTATTTTAAAAAAAAAATATCTTATCGCGGAAATTACCTAGAAGCGAAATGACAGAGACTGATCATAAGAATTGTTGGACGTCCCTTCTCATGACAATGGCACCTTAGAAGTATCACTATCCCTTATAGCCTGTAAGGACCTACAGAGTGCTTTCCAATGTGTTTGTCATCCATTTAGTAAATTATCTACGGTGGTATTACTTTAATGTCTTACTCCGCTATCATGGATGGTAGCATGTTTTCTCCCCCCTATGCCACTGTACCTTTTTTTGATAAGCCTTGACTTTAGATATCTGCGTTGATTGAAACAAGACTTGAAGTGGAAATTGAGAGTCAAACTCCTTCACCGAAGGAACAATTGAGGTAGTGGACTCGTTGTGATTAGGCTGGGGAAGAATAAAGAGAGAATGTACTAAACTTCCTCGTAAAAGCCCCAATTGGCATTCATCAGTTCTAAAAATACTGATTCACTCAATTTTCAACCCCCCACTAAAACCACAAGGAATATGGTTTACAGCGGAAATTCAACGGAATATTTCTTAACATCGGTGATGGGGGATTNTAGGCCTCTAAGCCTGGAAATCACTGACGCCCGGTGGAGACTGTTTGGTCACGTACTACGCATGGATCTTGCTGCCCCGGCTAATGTGGCGATGGAGGACCATTTCATGTTCGAGGGCAAATGCTTCCGTGGCAGACCAAGGATGACCCTACCTATCATGCTGCACAAAGACCTCCAAAGAATGAAGAAATGCCTAAAGACGGGAGACGATCTGGACATGCTGAGATCGACTGCGTGTAACCGTGGAGGATGGAAGAGGCTAACTAATAACATTGTTTCTTGTATTGCACATGCTTTGCTATAACTATTATGGCAAGGCGATAAGTGCTGTAATAATAATGTCTCAGGAAAGTCAATTGTAATTGCCTCCTTTAATCAACTCTCCACATGATGTCGATTAACTAGTGATGTCCCTAACTCAATCGATGAACTCCCAGCCATTTACTACTCAAGACATGCTCTCCCACCATAATCACTGTTTTTGACTTAAAAAACAGATTATATTTAAAAGCTTGATAATCAAATAGAAAATCTGGGTAACGTCAATCCTTAACATTCTTGGGATCCCTGAGTCTGCCAAACATTATGTGGGGACATACCTGTACCTATAATATTTCTTAACAGCAAAGATGTCCTAAGGTAACCCCCAAAAATACCAGATCCGACGCCTCCCAGTCGACTGGACAGTCCGTTTTTTCAACACTAATATCCGTGGTCACTGAACTCGCTACAAAAAAGACACCCGGCAAACCACTCGCCTTACTAGACCACCCGTCAGAGACCGAGGAATCTTCGTAGCTGCTCTCAGTCTCCGGAAAGGACCTCAAAGGCTTGGAGAAAAAAGGAACGTCCAGTCCCACCTCCCTACCTCTTTTACTCCGTAAACTATCCCTCACAAATCATAAAAAACGCAAACATAGCTCGCTTCGTGATCTGGTCGTCGAAATTGATTTTTATGCTGTCCTCCGTTCTGCGGAAAGGCCTGACTTTTTTGATATCCACATATTTAAACAGTCAAACCTACAAAGTCCGAGTTTTCCTTTGATCTCTGACTCCGGAAGGGTCTCTTCTTTATCATGAAGACCACAGAATTTGACAGGGAGTTAAGGAGGGATCCAACCTTGTGGACTGACCAACCAATCTGAAATCACGATGTTTTTCGAACCGTCAGTTTTCCGTTGACCTGAATTATTTCGTCCCCCGGTGAGATGACCCCATTCTTGTGGGCGAGGCTGTCCTGGAAGATCTCCTCGACCACACAATCCCCAAATTCGTTCTCCGCCAACCCAAATCCCTACGGTACCGTGATATCCCCAACCAGGGACTCGTATGGGGACGACCTGTGGATCACCGTGACCTGGAGAATGCAGGAAATCGACGATAGAACGTCAAAGGGGGTCAAAAGACTCACGGCAAGAGTTATAAGTCGTTGACACTAACCGTTAGTTCACGGAAAACTGCTTTTTGAATTTTTTCCGTGCTTTCTTCTTCAAAAATTTTGTTTTTTTCGAATTTTCGGTTAAAACTCGGTAAAATCACGGATAACTCCTCGGAAACGGAGGAGTAGCGACTCGTCTTATTGAATGGAGACCTACTATGAATAAAAATAAAGACCATCTCAGCCAGTATAGGAGTTTGTTCCCAGTCTTGATCAAACTCATGGATTCCACGATAGCCGAAAACGCGGCGGACTCGGAGTTTTCGTGATTTTCTCGGAATTTGAGGATTTGGTGAAGCATGCTTTGAGCTGAGTACAGGAACCTCTGGGACAATGTCTGCAGCGTTGTACTCTCCAGGAAGAAATACTACAGAGTGAGGAATCCACGGCTACTAGCTCAAAAAGTTTGTCGATGACTAAAAAGACTAGTTCTCTCTCTGAGAATGTGAAATCGGACAAATCGTCACTTTCCAAAGTCATCAGTTTATTGCCGTCAATTTTATCCCGCCTAAATTTTTCTGAGACGTTTTTAAGTCCCAATCCTTTTAAAAAATTATAATTCTACCTTCGATCCAGTCACAAATTTCATCCAAGGTAAAAATTGAAACATTGAACAGACACATTAGATATTTTAAAAATTTTATTATATTTTAAATAATTTATAATATTAAATTTAATAAACAATATATATTAAATTTACACTTTTCAGAGATTTATCAAATTTTATAAATAATATACGAGACCTTGAACACCTCTATTTAAAACCCTTCTAAAATGCCTTTATAGTTTCAAGTAGAATTTTGTCTTTGCCCTTCTAATTTGCTTATTCTACATAAAAAGCTAGGGACATAGATGCTTAACATTTCGAAAATTTTTTAGATATAAAAAGTTCCCAGATTTGAAATCCCACAGAGCTCACACTCATTTTCTTTTATGATGATCGTCTGAGAGATTATTGTGACTGGCCTGTGTAATATTATTTTGAATATTTATTATTGATTTTGAAATAATCCATAAAAAGTTTTAGTGGATTTTTAATAGGTTTTATAATATGAAAATTTATTGGTACTAAATTATGGTTTACTTTGTGAATGCTATTAACGTAAATTCAATAATAATAGTTTTTTCACCCGCATAGGCGAGAATTACATTTTATTCTAGTAAAGAACGGTCATACTAACTTAGCGTTGAAATGAGAGGAGGATTGTTCTCATTTCTTTTTTTCTTTTTTATGCGTGTGAGGAAATTCTAGCTGTTGACGTGGCCCCGTAAGGTGTGTTAAGTCAATAAGTACGAAGTTGCTGGAATTTCACCTTAATACGTGGAAGTCAACAAAAAAGGGATTGGTCTGGAAAGTTAACAGGAGGAATTGGAATTCGGTATCTCCCTAGGATTAATCTCCTCACAGCCCTTAGATATGGCCTCTTTTGCTAATAAAGTTGTCTCGTTTACTGCACATGCGGGGCCATGACCCTTGGTTTTGCGAAAGTGTGATATTATTATGCGCGTGGGTCCTTTATAGACGATTCTGTTCCGCAGTGAAGTAGTCACTGATGACGGCATCACAGCGTACAACATCGAGACAGGATTTTGCTAGGAGCTTGTAGCAATGCTCCATCCAGGAACGTCAGTTCATGTTACAAAATTTCCAAGAAATAGTGGATATCTCTGTTGGATAAAAATTAGCCTACTTGGTTGAGGATTTGTCTTTGCTCCTTAACTTCTTCAATTCCTGAGGCAATATGGGACCTACCTAACTATCAGAAGCTCATTGCCTGGTCAGTATCCAAAAAAGATTTTTTTCTCTCTTACTCCAACTAAGGGGTTCTTATAATGGCGGATAGGGATTGAGGTGATGCTTGGAAAAGATGCGTTTCACTCTAATTTTGAAAACTGGATGAAAATTTTTTTTTCAGGTATAATCGGGGTTATCCATTGTGGCGGGAAATTACTTGATAAACAAATTCCTCATATATTTGATATAGTTGTCTACCGGTTCTCTTATTAGTCATTCAATCGGAAATAAGAGCTATTGTCGACCGTTTTTGTGGACTTATTGCTCAGTCCCTTTAACTAAATAAAAACTAGTATGGATTGGAGGTTTGAGTCTCGGGTTCTAGTCTTACACGTACTCACTGGGAGAACTTGTAACAGAACATATATCGGGACATTGATTGTAGGGAATATAAACGTTCCACTGCAGGATTATCCCGTTCGTCCTATCTCTTCTAAAATGAGCTGACTGATAAGGATTGCTGATAAGTGAACTTTCGAGTTGAACCATAGCGCTAACTTGGGTGCTCTGCCTATAGGCCATAGGACCATAGTTAGCTTATACACTTGGCTTTCTGGATAACAGAGAACGAAGCAGTATGTTTGATGTAAGCAAAGTTTTTAAGCGAAATTCGCTGTCTTATTACATAATTTCAGCACACAGTCTGGGGTGCTCCACAAATACCAGAGGCAAGGAGACAAAATTCATCAAAAGCCTTGCTACGACAAGCTTCTAAGCTGTCTCGAAGTTAAGAGGAGTTATGGGGAGACGGAAAAGGGTACATTGACGAATGATCTCCCTAACATACTAGGAGACGGCTCACCGGATTCGAGTCCGGATTTCACGTGTATCAGATATTATTGTGCTTAGAACTCCGGATTTTGACGTCTCTCAAGTCCATCACCTTGGATTCTCACGAGAAGGGAGACAAGGACTTTCACACATCAGAAATCGGTGTAGACATTTCGTTCAACTGAAGAACGTCTTACCTCAACCTTCCAACCGACAAAAAACCTGTGAGTTTGGCGATAAATCCTGAATCCGTAAAAAATCACATTCCAATATTTCCTAGAACAAAAAAGTGGGAGAAAAAGTTTCCGTGATTTAGAAGAGGTCGAAAATTATTGTATCCCTTATGTGGAGCTTTTATTGGGGTTAAGTGACCAAATTCCCAATCCGTTTGAGTGTCTGCAGCCATGAAGCGAGTACTCCACTAAAGAACATTCTGGAATAACTAACTAATCAGCATCTGCTCTCCTCGGGAGAGACGAAACTCACCGAAATTCCTCTGCCTTTGGTTAAACCAGATTGGGTGCCTGACGTCTCTTAGGTTCTCCAGATGCATCCCGAGGTGTAGCGACATAACGATAACAGCCCAAGTTTTCTCCCTCGTATTTAAATTCTGAAAAATAGGTTTATTGGTGGTTTATTGGTAGTTACCACAGATAATGCTTTATAATATGTTCTACCTTCTGGGAGACCACAGGGCCACCCCCTTCTTTTGTTCTGGTCAGCCACACTTGATACACGTAACTGATCTCTGGGAGTATCCGCTTTTGGTTGTTACTTTTCTGTTAGCCACCGGTTTCCTAACTTGGAGGGACTGGGGGTAAATAGTATCTTCACTTGGTAGTCGAATTGAGTGTTGTAGATTTACTTGACGTCATTTTTAGAAGGTAAAAGCAAATCGTTATCGTCACCTCCTTCTCGGCTGATTCTTTTCCTTTTTGTTATCCTAAGAAGGTTGGCGGGATAGATCTAAGAGTCCTTGAAGTTTCGACTGCTACGGACTTAAGTGGACTACCCTCCAAGGGTTTTGTATTTCTTCTTTTCAGGAGCTTTGTCCTTTCTGAGGGTGACCCTGAATATGAAGTTGTCACCCCTTGGTTTGAGGCGTCAACACAAGTGGCATCCCAGGACATGTATTCCCACTTTTCCAAGTGGAGAGTCGCCCCTCATATCTTTTATATGTTCTGAAAAAGTAAAAAATAAACCCGAATCTCAAGATCACCAGAGTCTTGGTTTCCTCTCAGAAGATCTACCAGTCGCATACATCTACTCAATCAATCGTTCATTAAATTGGGTCGTTGGGGAAATTCCTATTTTAACCCAGAATATTACTGAGGTAATTGAAGTTATTCCAAAACCCCAGTTGATAGCCCACAAACAGTACTCGTTGGATCCAAAATGGACTCATCATACGAGGAGTTTGGTATGTTCAGCATGGAGGACAAAGTAACCAAGTAAATGTATAAAATAGCATTACTACCATAATTCGGATACCATAGCTTTTTTAACACAAACTACTAACTGAAGCGAGACAGAGGCTGAATGAGCATGTTAAAGGGACAAAAAAGAATATTATTGACGTTATTTTTCCTACGGAGCTCTTAGCAACACATAAGTAATCACTGATCAATATTCTCAACATATGTGACCTCATATTCTCACTGCACTATTAAATTCAATAATGAGTGATCTACATATTAGAGATCACCCCCATATAGTCTATATCTTCATGTTATCAGAATTACTCCTAATAAACTCACAACAATCAAATGTGACGTCAAAATTAACAAAGAAGCCACACAAACTTTATTATCTGAGAGAATGAGAAATCTAACTAATTATCTAAATATCATCATTCGACGACTTGTCCAAACTATCGTTATCCCCCGTTCCTAAACATAACCACACCACTTCAAACTCCACAACACCAAATTGTCCTTCAAAAGCTGCAAAATATTGGTCACATCGTCTGACATTTCATGCGATGGGTCAGTATAGATTGCCTGGGCGCTCGAGAAGGCAGCATTTGCGATTTGTTCAGCCTTTACATTGTCATTCATGATCTCATAGTAGAATACGGACAGATTTAAGGCCAGTCCCATCCTACCTGTGTGGTCAGCATCAAGATTCATGGCCAGTTCGTTTGCTTCTGTGTAAGCCTGGAGACTGGCTGCTACCGCACCCTCATTATCGGTCACCGCCTCCGCCACGTACCTGTTGTAGTCCCCCATCATCTTCAGGCCGAACACTTTGGTCTCCAAGGAGGCGCCTTCTAACTTGGAGAACTTTTCTGCATACAAACAGGAGCAGTCGCGGGCCTCTATTATTTTTTCAACGCACTAATCGTCACAAAGCAACTGACCTGGTCTCGAATTTCCCTAATGACGTCTTTTGAGTCGGCGAACTCTTCTTTGAGGATTAGGAGGTCCAGAGCACGTATGCCATTCCTGTACTGGGCCATCTTGTTCTTACAGCATGAGGATAGACAGTTCCTAATATCCACTGGAACATCAGACTCGGGATTTAAATTTTTCAGGTAAGAGTCCAGCAGAGTGAAAGTATCTAGAAGATTAAGCATTTCCACTCACCATCAGAGCGGAAAATCTGGTCGCTTATGTAAATTGCGAGGTGAAGATCATCCCACTGAAGCTGACTAACCATTTATTATTCAAATAAAGAATTATTTTATTTAAATAAAATTATTTTTTAAAATATAAATTAACTTTGTTTATTTTACGATCGAAACAATTTAAATTAATCCAATTTTTAATAATTTATCCTCTCAGCCGTTTCAATTCAATCAATACGCCTACAGCCTGCTTTCTGTCCCTGAGTGAGAAAACCCCATATGACCAGCCGGTTTTGTTCTTTCTTTTCTGATGAACTACAGGCTCCCAGTGGAGCTAGATTGAATAAATTTATCGATTTATGAATAATTAAACGTCAAAGGAAACCAATTGACTTTTCTAATTTGAATAAACTCAATTGATGTAAACTGGGATTCGGCTATTTTTGTCGAGTCTTGCAATTTCTGCGGTTAGTTTGAAGAAAACCACTTTTCTGGAGGAAAATTCAGTTTTGTGAGATGTAATCTTGCCATAATTTAATTAAATGGAATTAATCAATCAAAATTGAAAATTAATGGAATTCTGATGGCCTATATCGACTGAATAAGAAACTTCATGGCCACAAGTCAGACGTCCCAGTGTGGCTTTGCTGATCATGCTGGAGTGGCATCCCTCAGTGTAAATTTAATTCTACCAGCTCCGGATACACCGAGAAATTAAGAATAAACAACTAATCAAGTGTAACCAGTTACTATGGTTACCCTTTCAGAGAGACAGTCCTTCCAAGACCACAGTTTTGAGAACTTCAAAAAATGATCCAATGGAGTAGAGACCATCAATTACCAGTCAACATACCTAAGATCGATTTAATGATTTATTTCTTAATAATGCTTCCATGCGAACCTTAGCAACCGCATATACACGTGCGGCCTTAACTTGGATTATACTTGTCCGAACCACTTCTATATAACCCCTAGTTCTTTATCCTGTTCACACATGTTAGAAGAAACCACGATGAAAGAGATCATCATTAAAGTGATAGTCGTCTTCTAAGAGAGTTACGTCACAATCTCTGCTATCATGGACAAGCTTGACTTATAGGGGCTCTTTCGCTTTGATGAATTCAATATATGGGATTTAATGGGCGTTTGGTACTTTAGAATAAGAATTCCAGAAATAGCTTGTTTTCGAAATCGAACTGTCATATTGATTATTTTGAATGACATTGTTGTGGCGTCACAATCTCTGCTATCATGGACAAGCTTGACTTATAGGGGCTCTTTCGCTTTGATGAATTCAATATATGGGATTTAATGGGCGTTTGGTACTTTAGAATAAGAATTCCAGAAATAGCTTGTTTTCGAAATCGAACTGTCATATTGATTATTTTGAATGACATTGTAGTGGCTAATAGTTAAACTTTTTTTTGAGTAAAAAAGAATAATTTTTTTAACAATCAAACAAATTTCAGTTGAGGAAGCCTGCTGCGTGGATTGCGAACGAGTTCCCTCGGAGTAGGGCTATTCCAATCTTTTTTCTTAGCCATAATAACTAATAATATTTTTTTGAGTAAAATATTATTAGTTAAACTCACAATTATTTTTTAGAGTACATGTGTCATATACACTCTAACCTACTCGAAACGCTACAAGGTGATCAGAGCTTCTCGAGACGCATGGACATTAAAGTTCATGAACCGAAGATAGGTCGGTATCATATTCTAAGACAAATAAGTTTTAGGGGTTATTGACGGATTCAAGAGCTCTTGGGTATGCGGTCCTGGCAGACTTCTTCAATTCACTGAAATATCTGAACCACCATACAATCTCTCTGCTGGACATTAAAGTTCATGAACCGAAGATAGGTCGGTATCATATTCTAAGACAAATAAGTTTTAGGGGTTATTGACGGATTCAAGAGCTCTTGGGTATGCGGTCTTGGCAGACTTCTTCAATTCACTGAAATATCTGAACCACCATACAATCTCTCTGCTATCCTATGCAGATGACCTCATCATCCAGCCAGTAATCGTTCTGGTTAACCGCAGTTTTCTAGGCTCAACTGAAACTGGATAGTGAGTACGTCTGGTTGACAGCCACCTCTCAATATCGACGACAGAATCAAGCACTCGTCAAGAGAATTCCTTTCAATTTGGAAGAATCCATCCAAACTTTACTGGTAGGCCATAGCATTGGTTGTGGAGTATGCATCTTCTGCATGGAGATTCGCGTTATTGGATACCTCCGCTCTGATGCAGAAGGCTAAAACCCGATTCCCTGCACATTCTATGCATTTTTTTTAACAAGCCCATCTTTCACTAGAAGTGACTCCAGGGGTCCGGAATAGTTGTTCCTTATAATCTGTCTAGTGACCTCGTGTATAAGATTGGATTTGAACTTATTGTAACTATTATCCCTCACGTGCAGCTTCTGACAGGTGATCCTCAAGTTCTTCAACTTTGGTGTGACGAGATTCGAATCCGATCTTATGTGCAGACATTTCCTTTGTTCAGAAGTTCGGGTTTCCCATGTCCTCTAAATCTCTTATCACAAGAATGGATATTCCGTGAATAGAAGTATGCCACCACCTCAGCTTTCTGACCAATTAACCCCAAATGGTCTATTTGACTTTGTGTCACAAATTTGGGTTAAATACCGTACTCCATGTCTATATTTAGTTCACAGTAAACTTGAAAAGTTCATTAATTAGTCTTATCATTCAGGTTAGGCAGGTTTATATTTTCAACCATTTCTGAGTTAACATAGAGTAATGGGGATTGACTTATTCTATACAGGTGTTTTAGGAGACCGAGTTCCCATCTTTGTGAAGCACATAAATCCATGGCTGTTGTTTCCCGCTGATGATTCTGAAAAATACACAACGTGAGCGGACTGACTTTGCATAACAGGCTTGATTAATTTTCTCTGAGGCAGAAAATATAAATCTCAGTGCCCCACGTGCGTTTTACTGTTAGTAATAGATAATTTAACACCCTCTAAGCCATCTCCCACCATACATGGTATCAGACTGATCAATCCCCGAGGCCGCATATTAATGCTTTAAGAGGTTGTACTGAGCCAGAAAACTGAGACAAAACTAAATTAAAGCACAAATCAACTAATTTTTTAGACATCAACCACTTTTAATGCTCATATAAGATCAAAGACTCGTTACCCCCTCTTTAGACACGTGTTATTATTTCATCCTTTCTGCTGAGGAGTAGTAATGCTGTTGTTGCTAACTAACCAAATGAATTAATCCAAGACATCAAAGGTCTTCTCAACTTCTTGTTCTCTTTTTTTTGCTAGCGTGTGAGTCCCTGAGACAATCCGGTTCCACAGTGATGAATCACCGATAACGCTGTCACTCGTCAATTCCAGAAGCGTCTTAGATGCGTAGAACTTTTAACAAAATAGACAGCAGCAAGATTTGAACCAATAGGTACTGGGTACACGTGACTTAGGAAGGGGGTTCAACAAAAGTAAAGATACATTGTCTTTCATTCCAGCGTTACCACTATAATTGTCGACAACCTCATTCTTTGATCAGACGTAGTCCTTAATGTGCAATTAATCATATTGGCAGGACTATTTATTATTATTAGCAGCCCAGATTCATAGTAACTGTCACCTCAGATGGGTGATCCTCTAAGCTCTTTCAATTGGAGTTGAACGAACCCTCCATGCATCAGAACTACTTTTTGCGCCTAAGACTTCGGGTTTTTGATGTTTCCTGACTCCGTCACCTCGTCCATGCTCACTAGAAGACGAGGGCTTTCATCAATCATAGGTACGTCAGCACTTCAACCTTCCAACTTGGCAGGACTATTTAGGCAGTAAATCATAGTATCGACAATATATAAGCGAATGGCGGATAATCCTTAAATGAGTACCAAAGTAGTGATGTTTTTGAGTAAAATAGAAATTTATAGAGAAGAAACCAGAACAGCCAAAGAAAGTGGAGCCAGAGAAAAAATTGGAACCGCCAAAGAAGGTGGAGGAAGAGAAAAAGCCCGAACCTAGAAAAAGCGTTAAGGGAAATATTCTGTCAGTCTTGACGCAACCTCAAATACAGGAATTCAAAGAAGTCGGTGATTTACATAAAGTAGGCTTTTAGTATCATCGACCAAAACAACGACGGAGTTGTGGATGTTAACGACTTGAGGACCACATTTGAGTCCTTTGGTTTCTTTAATGACTTATTTGAAGGATTAACCCCCGAGGAGGTTAGACTGAAGGAGATGCTAAGAGAAGCCAATGGACCCGTCAATTTTACATTATTTCTTAATTTATTTGGGGAGAAAATGGCAGGCAATAAATTATGTCATCAATTAGGGACCGACAGCGAGCAAACGTTGGTCAAATCTTTCAAAATGTTTGATAAAGAAGGGACCGGGATGATTCAGGAAGATTAGTTTGATTTTGATAAATTTCCCTAGCTTGAAAAATTTACTAGAAAATATGGGAGACAATCTCACAGAAAAAGAAGTTCAATGTTACTAATACTCAGTTGAAAGAAGCATGCAAGGACTTCACTATCAATAATAAGGGGGAGATAGATTATGTCAGCTATTCTAGGCTCATCAAAAGAGGAGAGGACGACGTTAAGCCATAACCATTAATCTCACTTACTAACTACGTTAATTGAAATATACCTTTTTAGACGTTCACTCGGAAATAATGAATTTACAGGGAGTCGACAAAAATAGGAAAAAGCCGATAACTAGGTAATTCCTCTCCCATTTCTCGATTCCCGGCTGTTTTCTTGAAATTCCTTCAGCTGGTGTCTGCAAGAAAGTTGATTTTTGAGGTGGGAATTCCGAGTCCTAGTTTTTAAAGCATATGGATTTGCAGCTGTTGACACACGATGATGATGTGGACTGCAGGGGTAGGGGGATCCGCAATTTGTAAACTGATTGCGCTAAATTTCTCCACTTGTATGAGAGAAAATCAACTCTACACAACTTCGTGCCCACACGTGCTATTCAAACCTCCAGGGACAACAAAATACTAAGGACAGACCTCCTGAAACTCGTCGTTATCAAGGACCGTCAAAGTGGAACTGATGTGGGTATGCTCATTAATGGGTGGAAGAGGAGTGCAGGATCTCTGAGAGATCTTTTTTGACTGGCTAATAAGATAATTTAACATCCTCCAAATAAGCTCATATGATACTCCTTTACATCAGCCTTGTCTGTCTATGATCGAAATTGTATCGAGGACTTAGAACAACCTTAGAAGACTTTTGTGCTCCCATTTTATATTATCTAGGATACTCTCACGAGAGAAGGAACGAATCTGTATCGAATTGGAGAATCTTAGAATTTCTAATTTATTCTAAAAACAAGGCAGTATAAGGCCAACAACACGTGCCGAAACCCCTTTCCCAAGAAAACGGATGACAGATTCCGCGTAATCCTGAAACTTTCGCAGTCGAACATTTCTTTGTTAAGAAACATCGACCATTTATGTTTTAAAGTCCCCCGTTTTCGCATAAAAGACAAAATGACGGACGGGTCATATTCGTAGAGACATTGAGTGCAATATAGCCACGTCATCAGCTCAACCTTCCACCAATTGACCAACATAACTGTTGATAGACGTGGAACCTTGCATTGAAGTCAAATCACTTGGGATGCCCAGAAAGGGTCGAGAGTTAAAAAGAAATAAAAAAGTCTCGAAGGACATTCAATCAAAATATCGGGGATTGAGTGGCTTATCTGGAAGAGAGAAGGATAATGAAGAGAGGAGATGATTCATCGGACTGATTTCTATACAAATTTTGAGAGTAAAAATAAACAAGAAACACATCAAATTTTTTATTCAAAAATTATTTGTTGTGGGCGTTCCTNAACAACCTTAGAAGACTTTTATGCTCCCATCTTAAATTATCTAGGATACTCTCACAAGAGAAGGAACGAATCTGTATGGAATTGGAGAATCTTAACATTTCCAACTTATTCTAAAAACAATATTCGAGGCAGTTTAAGGCCAACAACACGTGCCGAAACCCCTTTCCCAAGAAAACGGATGACAGATTCCGCGTAATTCTGAAACATCGGGGATTGAGTGGCTTATCTGGGGGAGATGGTTCATCGGACTGATTTCTATACAAATATTGAGGGGAAACATGATCCAATTTTGAGAGTAAAAATAAACAAGAAACACATCAAATTTTGTATTCAAAAATTTGTAAAAAATTATTTGTTGTGTGCGTTCCTTAAAGACAGATAAGCGCTGACAGCATCAGCCGATAGTTGTCGGATGACTTGGTACTCTGACGAATTAGCGAATCTCAAACACGTGGCAGGATCAGTGTAGGAAGCAGGAATTCCTGAGATGTCAGAATAACGTTTATAGGGTCTTTTAGAGTTCCCCACCTCGAACGAATCGTCTGAATGACTAATAAAGGTACAATGATATATATTGTTGGTGGATTTTTCTGCCTGCAATATTTGTCGTAGATATCGGTGATTCCGCCATTTCTTCTGTCTTTCCGGTAAATTTGCCTTTTACGTGAAAATAACTGAATACCTGATATTCGGGTTGTTTGAATGAATATTTAGTAGTGGTGACCATCACAAAATATCAAAATTCAAATATAATAAATATTTAAATTATTTATTTTTTCGATTTTATTTATTAATAATTTTGACGACTAATGAGGATAAAGAAGGAGGTGTTATGTCTTCCTCAAGAGTCAAGTATGCAAGTCACAGAGGCTCGCTTGAATCTGTTTAGTCACATTGTTGGCGCTATCAAACAACCAAATATCTCTGCGGGGGACTACTTCCAAAGATTTGGGGAAAGTTCCATTGACGCGTCATATAGCATTTCTTAATGTTCTCTTTGGAATTCGAGCCTGTGAAAGGAACGCTGGAGAGCTGGAAAGACTTCATTGATGGAATCTGTCTTCTAATAAATGAGAGTAAATTAGCTGGTTAAGACGATCATCAAGACGCAGTACATGTAGTATTGTAAATTATGATAATATCGAACAAACTCTAGCTACTGGTGTTTTCCAAAAATAAACCCATGTGCCTATGCTCATTGAAAGGAGATTTAAACATTGCTGAGTTTAAATGTTCTGATAAATGGATTTTCAATTTTTGTAAACGACATCACCTAACAAGTAGGCGAATAACGCATGTAGGGTAACAAGATAATCGGCCTATCGAAAAAAAGGGAATTACTGATTATTTGTTGGCATTGTTTTTTTGGCATGGACTTATTTTCGGAAGGGCCTATATTTCGGAACACGTAGGAGATTTTAACCATTTCCAACAGCCATTTTTTGAACTTTTTCGAATACGTCGAGTAAGAAGTTAATGGTAAACAACTATTTATGTGTACCCAATGCTCACGGTCTCAAGTAATTCCGAGCACAAGTCCATCCGTAATAAAAGTTATGGGAACCCTTCCAAGAAATGATTCAGTTATGGGAACCCTGCAGAATGAGTGAAAAAATGATCCCTTTGATGCCTTTCTTGCATTGGACGCCTTCCAAGACGGGTGTATCGAGGTGGTCAAATAAATATAAAATTCTATAAATTATTTTAATTTTTTTTAAAATATTTTGCTAAATAACATAATCAAATCAACAACTGTTGCCTAGTAAAACTCAAATGGAGTATATTGGATCGTGTTATGAGGGGGAGAGGAACAACGGAAGGTTACACAATTTCGTAGCATTTTTAAAGGCTGGAAGGGCGTGGAAAGTATTACTTTCCGACGGAAACTCATTATGAAGGAGAGCTGACTGACGGAATGTTTCACGGAAGGGGGACTTTATTTTTCCCAGGAAGAGGTAAGTTTGTTGGAAGATGGGAATACGGAGTCGCAGTCGAAGTTCATTAAAGTCATCATTTTCAGGGAACCTATATTTTCGCTGATGGTTTGGAATACAAAGAAAAAGACTGGAAATACTGCACATTTGCAGACAGAAGATACTACAGTGAGATTTGCAACGGTCTCCGGCCCTCAGGTACTCCCTGTGGTCATCATCCCTTTAAAGGTCGATCACAGGTTACAAATCTTCACCCGCCAAGAGAAATCTTCAAGAATCACTACGAGTGTAAAGAAGGGTTCTACGATCCTCAAAAACGAATAATATTTGACTACAATGGCGAGTTCTTGGAGAACGCAGGCATTGTAATTCAATTATTAAAGACGACGACTACCACGCATGGATTGTGGAAAATTGTCGCAAAGGCTGGGACGAGTGGGTTGGTCACCCAGTCTCCACAAATGACCCTTTTATCGAAAAATCCCCAATTAACAAATAAAGTTATTTAGACTAACCATTACCACTAAGAAAGTCGATATTATACTCTAGCACGTGTCTCTCTAACCAATCGACTCCTTGTCTGTGGTGGAAACCCGCATAGTCAAACACGCTTTATTGACACACAAGAAGTCCATTTCTAGGACAGAAAGTAGCTAGGATGTCCTTGGCACGTTCCACCTCAAGATTTTCACGATCTTAACCTCGTGGGCTCTCGGATCTAACTATCTAACCTTGTTGCGATAAAAAAAGGGGAAGTCGATAAAAGGGACGGCTGACTAAGAGCTGCTGCCCGCAATTAAATTTTTGTTCACAACCTATCGTGTTTTTTTTATTTTATAAGGAATTTATTATTTAAAGTTTATTTATTTTTAAATTTATTTATTTAAATTGGAATAAAGACGAAATTATATAAATTAAAAAGTTAACTTATTTTTTGGCGGTCGTCCTTCTAAAAATATAAAACCGGAATACTTTTTTGAAAATTGTCGATTTACACTGGGAACTGCTGCAATTTAAAAATTTGCTAACTTTTCCCAGAACTTCCTGCAGAAGTAGATTTTTCAACTTCCTAAAAACATCTAAACCCATAGTTTACATCGTCCATCTCAAGTTCCTCCTTCTCCTTTGCCATGTCTTTAATGTCCTCGTCGTTCATCATTTGGAGTGATTTAGACTGCAATGTAACCAACCAACTCCAAACGTGGATGTTAGAAACTTCGCAGTAATCCGCCTGTTTTGACATCTTTAAAAGTCTATTTATTTTTTAAACATTTGATACTTCCTTCATTGAGGAAGCGGTTTCGACGTCAGTCTCCATTATGAAGGCCTCCCTCAGAGAAATTTTCAGTTTGGCTATGAGGTCGACTTCTTCGGGTTTTATGCAGCGACGGCAGTCCATGATTGTGGGACATACACTGTAGCGGACTATTGTGATGGGGTCGTTGAGAAGACTGATCAGATGGGGGACAAAATATTTCTTGTTAAACTCCCTGGAAAATATTTTGAAGGAACTTTTGACAATCTCAATGAAGGATATTCTCAGATAGCAGCTTGTGCTCAGACAAAACTCTTTGATAAAATTTATGAGGCACCGTTTATGAGTTTGTTTATGTACTCCTGCTTTCTGTGACGTTGTTTGGTGTATCTGATGATCATCAGGATTAGTACTCCGTAGCAGTTGATCACAGGGAGAGGGAGCTAAATTATGCAAACATACAACTGAGCCTTTCAGGTGAGTCCAAATAAGGGGGACAAATTTTTGGTTGATTACGTTTTGGGGGAAAGCCTGCCAACATTTCATGAACTGTTCCACGTAAACGAGGTGCAACTGCCAAGCATAATGCTCAACTAAGAGAGCCTCAACGTCCTGGAAGATTCTCACAAATTCATTGATTAAGTACGCCTCGAATAAACCTCCAAAATACATTTTCTGCTTTGTTGTGCTTGCATTGCAGAAAAGTATTGGTGATGTCCCCCAGGTTGGGGACAATCTCGCTAACGATCTATATTAACGGATTCAGTTAACTTCAAAGTCTTTCAAATTGCACAAATCGACGAATATCTGCCGAACAGAGCCACAATCGGTGCCCAATGTTAGAATAATCTACTTTGCCTCCACTGACAACCTCGTAGAAGCCCTTGGAAAGAGTTTTCTTTATTTGAATGGTTCCTTCAGAAGTGAGGACTTTGAGGCACTGGAAAAGATGACTTTGGAACAGTCTCCTTCCTATAATTTTTGAGATTTTCTGGAATTACAAATATCTCAAACTCCGATGTTTTTTGCCACTCCTTCTTTGAAGGTCAGAGACTTTGAAATCTTGTGGGGGTTCTAAAATGCTCAAAATCGTGACCTTATCCTCAAAGAAGCAAAGTTTGGAAAAATATTCGACAAAGTCCACAATTTGGTTCTCACTCAGATCGTCTAGAATACATTCACCTCAGAACTCTTCATATTTCCCAGAATTGTCCCGTAGTTGGTTACGATAGTGTGCAGAGTCTCCTCCAGCCTTTCGAAGGATTCTTGGAAAAGCTTCCAAATGTTTGAAATACAGCGTTGTTTGACGTCTAAAATGACCACGTGGACGTACCTGAGGTCAGTAGAGGGAATACTTCAGCTAAAGTCTCAATTGCCGCCGATTTGACGGTAACGGAGTCGTCTTTGAGAAGTTCAACTAGTTCGGGGAATATCATCGAAGTCGTATTTTGCTTGCTGAGATATATCCCCCAAAAATACCTGATTAAGTAGGCGATCTTCCCGAGCTCCTTGCACATGGCTGCCCGCACATCATATTCGACGTCTTGGCAAAGATCTCTGACAAGACGAAAAAGTTGGTCCACGATTCTGCAATGGTTGTACAAGAGAACGGTTTTTTCTGAACTTTCTTCAGTCCAGCCTTGATGAGTCGACAGCTGAAGACCCTGCTTTGGATGGACTTTGAGATGTGAGCGTTAGAGATAATTATGGGCACAATCTTGGAGGTGGTCGCCTCCTCAGTCAAACGAGAAGATATCTCTACAAGACCGTCAAACCAAAATGTCGAATTTTCTGGAATACAGAGAACCCCCACCTTCGCTGTTCTCAGATATTCCCACCAGAAATATGGGGAGGAAATGTTCCGTGTATTTCTCAGAACTCATCACCTTAGATGACGCAATCTTTACGGAGACATTGCAGAGTAAATTTTGGAGAATCAGTCCATAATGAATCATGGAATCCTAAAATGACCCCCATCGCCAACTTTAAGGAGTGGAATAACTCTACTTCCGCAGTCTTCGAGGTCATCTTCCACTAAAGTCTCAAGCTTCTGGACAGCACTATACTTTTGAACTTCCATCTCACTCCTAAAGTACTCATGCAACGCCGTGCATCCCCATGCTACAATATTGGGGGATCTGTTACTAAGCAATGGGCAACAGCAATCAGCAGTAATATAGCAACCTTAGAAGAATAACGGTCTTTTCGACTTCCGAGGCATGTTCGGGGATTACTAGATATTCCCTATCTTTCTCGCTCTAAAAGATTATGCAATAATAGAACTTCCAAGGTTTTGGGGACCTTTTCGAATTCAAAGTCTGAGAGATCCATGAATTAAAGCAATGTGGCGCAATTAATTATTTATAGCCGATTTAAACGTGATGTGAACATAAATTCGATTTATTCGATTTATCAGAAACCATGGTTATTCTCAACTGCACTTTTATGGCCCATTTCCTTAATATTGATAATTTGTGCCCCTTGAAAATAGAACATCTCGAAAATTCCATAAAGCATTGGCTGCGGTTTTAGCGGCACATGTCAAAATTTAGACTGCGGAAAAGTCGGTCAAACTTTATTATCAAGAACGGCGGGAGTTAATAATCAAACTAACAAGTTCCTGTGTCTCCTCGGGATAGACCTGTCTACGTTTCCCCTAATGTAGTGACATGTGACTCGACGTTTTCTATATCCAAAGTCTCCTGAATCCATCATTTCGTTCATTCAAACAAGAAGGGGAATTGGAGATCACAACTATTTGAGGAGATGGAGACATTCGTAGCATAGAGATGGGTCACCACCTCGCCCATCCGACGAAAATCAAGCTTTTAAGGGTCCTAAATAAATTGTGAATTTCATCCTGGACCGACGGAAAGTGAGTTTGATTAAGGTAGCTCCCCTGGCTCATAGGGCGTATTTCCTCACAGACCCTCAGGGTAAATGCCTTCTCAATTATGAGAGCAGTCAGTGGGTGTCAACTGTCTGTGTTTATTAATAAAAAACACTAAATCGAACAATTACTTAATAGATTTTATAACAAAGGCAGATTTTGCTATTTTTTAGTCGAAAGTGGACACTTTACGTTTCATATGGGAGATGTCACTAAAGGGGGTGATCACTAGAAGGAAGGCTTTCAATTCAATAAAAACTAGTTTGTAAGTCTTTACTAAAGGAGATTTGATAGGCGCGGTCCAATTTTGTGGTCCAAAATTATTTGATTTTTAAAGTTGATTGAACTCATTTGCTCATGCCGAATAGTCTCAAAAATCTCTTTACATTACTATTTTTGACGACATGAAGAGACCCAAATATGGCTTAATGAAATTGGAGTAACTATCAGGAAATCTAAAATCTGTGGACGGGTTTGTCTCCACATTCTTTAAGTCAGTGGATCTTCTCCAGATCATTGGAATGTTCAATCATAAATTCTATAGTAGCGTCGAAGAAAACGCTGAAGAGCATGTTCGTGAATATATGCACGGTTCCGAGGATATCCCCCACCACAATTAACAACATACGCATTATTTATTGGACACACGTGCAGTTTCTGGTGGATGATCACTCTAGTTGTTTCAATTTGAGCTGACGATATTCAAATCCGGATCCTGCATATAGCCTACACTTCCTTCGTTCAGAACTTCAGAATTCTAACATCTAAGTCCCTCACCTCGTCCATGATCAATAGAAGGAAGGCTTTCATCCGCCATGAAGCAAGTATGAATTTCATGCAGTACACTCGTTACCTTCTCAACTTTCCACTGAGACAACCAGTGGTTTACTTCCGCAAAATGCAGACTGAATTGGTCTCCATTATAACATTCACTGCACTTACTTAAATGAAAAAATTCCAAAGATCACAGAGAACCAAACTAATAATCACGTGTTCCCGACGCTTTGCAGCTGTGATCTCATCTTGGCTTGGTGTTCTTCCTTCAAGGCCATAGATAGTCTTGGGCGTAGATGGATTTCAGAAGAGTATTTCTTTCCATCGCTCCGTAACTCTGAACCCTTTATCTGGCTAGCTTAGATCTTCACGGGATTCGCCCAGGAGATGGTTGGTCCTCACGAGGCGCATGAGTAAGAAATGCATGACCAGATGTACTGGTCTTAGGAAATTTCGAGAATAAGGTGATTTCTGATCTTCCACAGCCCCGAAAGACTTCAGCACATTGGTCTCCTTTCGAGTTTTGTCCCCACATTCTCAACATGCGATGAGTAGCACAAGTCAAAATGAAAATTAGAAATTAAGCACTCTCTCCCTTCCACGGTAATGAAAAAGCATGTGCAACTCGAGAAACTAGTAACAAAGTCATCTTCCTCCACTTCCGTCTGTCATACGCAAGTTCTTGTAGTCCACCCAGATTTTCTCCCTCTCTTAAGCATCTCTCCCCGTCGAGGACCATCTGGAGTGTGGTCAGGGNAGCTTGCCGGTAATGGAACGGGTCCGGAATCAAAATCCCCAAAGACACAACGAAGCAAAGTAATTGGGATAACATTGTCTGCTCCAAAATTTTGGAGGACCTTAAAAAAAGCAAATCAACATCGTCTGGCTCGTTTGGTGTCAGCTTCAAGTGAAGGGAGTGGAACATGGCTTGGTGCAATACCTTGCCCAAATCTAGGGACACTTCTTAAGGATTGGGATGAATCTTTAAGGATTGGAATCGGACAAAGGCTAGGACTAGACGTTTGCCAGGAGCACCGATGCCGATGCGGGAAAATAGTCGACGCGTAGGACCTGCAGAAGAAGCGTCGGAAGAGGACCACGTCACGCTGCTTCGAACGATGTGATCGTCAGAGCTCTGAAGGCTACAGGCTTCCCATCACAACTTGAACCAGTGGGTCTCGATCAGGGAGATAGAAAGAGACTTGACGGGATGACCTTTTTCCCTTACACATCTGGAAGATCTTTGGTCTGGAACACAACTTGTGTTGACACACATTCAAGCACGAATTTTTTCAAATCGGTTCAGACACCTAGATCAGCTGCTTCGATCGAGGAAAATTTAAAAAATCAAAAAATGTTCTTGCCTCGGGGACCGGTACCGATTTACTCCTGTTGGGGTTGAGTCATCGGGAACCGTTGGAACAGTGACGGCTGAGTTCTTGCGTGAACTCAGAGGAATGCTTGCCAGAAAGAAAAGGGATCAACGAGAAGGGTTATGGCTGAGACAAAAGATTGGAGTGGCCATACTCCGAGGGAACTCGTTCGCGATCCACGCAGTTGGTCCAGTGACGGCTGAGTTCTTGCGTGAACTCAGAGGAATGCTTGCCAGAAAGAAAAGGGATCAACGAGAAGGGTTATGGCTGAGACAAAAGATTGGAGTGGCCATACTCCGAAGAAACTCGTTCGCGATCCACGCAGCCGGCCTCACTGTCGACGACAGGTCCTGCTGGAGGGTTAACGTCAAGAAGCTCTTGCCGTTTTGCTCAATAAGGTGGTCAAAGGGACTGGGTGGAATGTTGTTCAGCTTTGCAATGTGCATTATGGTAGTCGCCGCTCGACATAGGGTGTTATCAACTTTAAGACGGTTGGTCCACGAGAGATTAATTCCCCATGCTGCACAGGCGTCTGATTGTTGGCTCTATGATTTGCTTATAGAGAATACCGAGAGCAGGGAATGGCCTTTTTATTCCACCAAATATGGTTTTGACTAAACCAATTTTCCTCTGACAAGTTCCAATGGTCTTCTTAATATGGGCAGAAAAACACATGTGCGTATCAAAAGTGACCCCCAGAATTTTAGGGTTCTTCGTTAAAGAGATTTTTTCGTTGTCAAGGAATAGATCCACGGTACATCTTCAGAGCCTTTTATCCGAAGTAAATAGAGTTGTTGAGGATTTTTCGGGAGATATGTTCATCCGGTTTTGGTGTAGCCAAGTTTGAATTTGAAGCAAGAGATCTCGTACTTTTTTTGAAGCATTCGTGAGGATTTTATCACGTGAAATAATGAGTAGGTCATCAGCATAAGCGAGAATTTTAGAGTCTTCCATAACTGGGTTGGCAACGCCGGAAAGGTATAAGTTGAATAGGGCAGGAGTAGGTCATCAGCATAAGCGAGAATTTTAGAGTCTTCCATAACTGGGTTGGGAATGCCGAAAAGGTATAAGTTGAATAGGGCAGGAGACAGGGGAGCCTTGGGGAACTCCATTTGGAAGTAATCTTGAGATTGATCGAATCCCATCCAAGCATACACGCTTTCTCCTCCCGCTGCGAAAATTTAGAAGCCATAATTTTATGTTCGAGTTGATGGATAGTCTAAATATTTTTTGAGTGAGGATTTTTCTGGATACAGTATCGAAGGCCTTTTGTAGGTCGAGAAGCATAAAACCGATTTTAGATGTGGTTTTGTAGAAAAGCCTTCAATAATGAACTGGTTCAACGAGGTAAGGTTTGTTGATGTAGATCGGTCTCTCCTAAAACCATATTGGAGATGTGGAAGGAGAAGGGGGGTGGGGGTAAATGATGTGTAGAACGAGTTTTTCCAGGAGCTTCGAGGATGAGCATAATAGTGCAATGGGTCTGTACGAAGAGAGGTTGTTCTTCGGCCTCCCCGGCTTGAGAATTTGGCGTATGTTGGACTGTTTCCATATGTCTGGAATTTGGTTGTGGTTTATTGAAAAGTTAAAGATGTTCTAGAGCGCTTCTATTCCAATTGTGCCGAGATGTTTGAGCAGAATAGCCGAAATCAAATCAGGACCGCAGGAGAGGGAAGATTTTGTATTTTTGATTTCATTCAAAATATCGGAGTGTGAAAAGCAATATAATGAAGAAGACCTTTTTGGCTTCGTGGACGTAAAGGAATGTCTGGTTTTCAGGAATTTCTTGTGGCTGATTCCGACATAAAACTTCATTTGGTTGACCTGTGTTATTGGGTTTTGTATATGGTCCGAGCTTTTTAATGGTCTTCCACATGTAATGGGTAGATTTATGCTTGAAAAGACCTCTGATTCTTCTTTCCCATTCATTCCTTTGAGATGATTTCAACCTTTGTGCAACTGCGTCGTTGAGGCTCTTGATTTGGCTTCTCCTCCCGGGAAAAGGTGGAAGATTCCTTTTAAGCTGATTCCTTTCTTTGATAAGGGCTCTAGTTTTTTGATCTAGTTTATCGTTGTACCACCTGAAGGAGCATCTTGGGATAAATATTTTTCTTTCCAATAAGATCACATTATTCGGGTATTTCACAGCTCCATCAATAAAATTGATTAATTTGGTGTCGAGGTTTTGTAGCATATGTCTGTGAAGGTTGAATAATCTTTCCAGATTGCGTTCTTGTAGTTTAAGAATGACGTAGTTTTCATAATGAGAGAAATGGCTTTCATGATTCCGATGATGATTAAGTTGTGATCTGAGTTGAGGTCATAGTCGACAGACTATGAAGTGGATGAAGTTAGGTTTGTGTTGAAAAGTGTAAGGTCCGGAGAGGAATAACCATCATCATCCTTGTAAAGCGTCCTCGCTTGGGTCTTCGGATTGTTGAGGATCGACATTGGCGAGAGTTGTTCAAGTAGGGACCATCCTCTGTAGTCAGCCCGTTGTGGTTTTAGCCAANCCATGAAATGGTTGAAGTTAGGTTTGTGTTGAAAAGTGTAAGGTCCGGAAAGGAATAACCATCATCATCCTTGTAAAGCGTCCTCGCTTGGGTCTTCGGGTTGTTGAGGATCGACATTGGCGAGAGTTGTTCAAGTAGGGACCATCCTCTGGAGTCAGCCCGTTGTGATTTTAGCCAAGTTGGGTGTTTGGCATTTAAATCTCCACAGATAAACAGATTCCTTAGATTGTTCAACTTCGAGAGGTCAGGGTTATGTCCCTTCAAGCAGGGAGGGGGAGGTGGAACATAAATATTAGCAATGTTGACTTTTACAATGACGGTGGGAATCGAGATACCTGTTATTTCTGTAAAATCATCTTGGGTCAAAGATTTGAGGTCATCTGTGATATCAGTGTACAGTAACCCGTTCTCAATGATGAACATGAGACCTCTGCCTTTTCGGTTCAACCGGTCCAAGTGGGTGCAGTTGTATCCAGGGAAGGAAGGAGTAGTTGAGGTAGGCGTCAATCTAGTCTCTTGAATTGCTGCCACATCCACATTTTGTTTATTTAAGTAAGCGCGTAGTTCGAGAATTTTTCCTCTGATTCCATTGATGTTAAGCTGTAGAATCGTTAGTTGCGGCCCTGGGTTTTGCTCACGTCGCCGGCAAGTATCAAGGTTAGGTCTTTTATTCAGAGAAAGCTGAGGCAGCAGGGTTGTCGTCTAAAAATGACTCCAGATGGGGGAAAAGTGTAGGTCCTTTTCTGTGCATATAAGCACTCTGCGCCACCATAAAAAGTGGACCACATGGCGCCACGTTGCATTACCATTCTAGCTCAAAGTAAATAACTCAAAGTAGACCTCATCAACAAACATTTGTTTCTTTGTTAAGTAATTATCTTTTATATTTAAAAAAAAATGAATAAATAGAAAATAAATATAAAAAATATTTAATGATATTAGAGATTACGAATCCTCTTAATATAATTTTCAATGGTTTTAACTTAATATTAATTAAAGACTGAAAACATCCTAGATTACGCGTTGGACATTTTTAAACGACTTCCTCCACAGCAAGTAAGCAATGTGGTGTATTCTGTCGTCAAAATGGTGTCCATAATTTATCATTTGTAGAATGGGGGATTATGTGAACCTCTTCTTTCCTTGGTTGATCGTCCTTTGGGTTCCATGAAGGACTCTAATGGGAGAGAGTTTATTATATGTGACTATAATCGCTACAAGAGTTCTTTCAGATCTCCCTGGAACAACAAATATACTAATATTTTAGGACCCTGTCCTTCACGGAAACTGAGAAAGTTAGAAATTCAATTTAACGAAACCTTCTTGACTTATCTTTACATGTAGAATACAGTTCAATATTCTAGGTACTACGGGGGTGGGGTCTCCTCGGTTTATTTGTGGAAGATAGGCAAACATGCAATCGGTGGAGCCGTTTTGTTCAAAAAGGGCATGGCCTACAGCGATAAGATGAAGTCAATGTGGAATTCCTCCCATGTTTTTGAAGCAAGGGTATGCCTCAATCCTATTACTATGACCGGATTAAGCTTTGAAATGTTAGGTTAATAGGAAGGTGTGCGACTACAGGTTGATATCCTCCATCATGTTGAACATGCACGGGAAGGACGATATTGACATAAACTTGGGAGGTACTCTGGTTCTAAAGGTTGACTCTGGTTGTCAATTATAGACCCAAAAGGATCTCCCTTATAATCAGTTGGTGGACCACCTCATTAACGTGGGCACTTTGATCGAAGCTCAGGAGAATTCCGCGAGAAATACTATTAAGTCCATCTATTTTGACAAAACTGTCGACATTGTCAATTTACTACGAAAGTCTGAGGCGGAAGTAGAATTAACGAGGAAGGAAGGTAATAAAAAGGATAAAAAGAATAGCGAAAAAAATTCACAAATTAACAAAAATTCGGAAAAACTTTCTTTGTCTTAATTTTTACATTTTTTGAGAATTTAGCTTGGACGTGATTAATCACCACGTTTTCTGTTCTTTTCTCGTTAACCGCCAGTAACCATACTCACTCTAACAGTGNTGAGGCGGAAGTAGAATTAACGAGGAAAGGGGGTAATAAAAAGGATAAAAAGAATAGCGAAAAAAATTCACAAATTAACAAAAATTCGGAAAAACTTTCTTTGTCTTAATTTTTACATTTTTTGAGAATTTAGCTTGGACGTGATTAATCACCACGTTTTCTGTTCTTTTCTCGTTAACCTCCAGTAACCATACTCACTCTAACAGTGAATTGGAAAAATAAATTCCTCTTCCGAATTTGATTCCATTTTTTGAAGAATAAAGGATGGGGGATGGTTACTTCAATCCAAGGAAAATTTATTTCGTATGTGATATGGTCACATAACTTAATTCTCTCTATTTTTGTGTTTTGGGGGTAACAAATAAATCTCTGATAGAAGATGTTAAGGACTGTGATGAGGGAAATCTTTCCAAGATTTCTCCAAATGAAATGACTCCAATATGTTACGTAGATTAAAGAGTAACTCATAAATTAAGTATCTACCGTATGTCTAAGTTACTGGTATCTATCAGTTTTTTTTCTCTCCAACCTGAAATGCCTTCCCGTTTACCCGTTCTCTCAGTAATCCCATATCATTGGAAGCAAATGTGAATCCCTCATTAGTCTCCTTAAATTAATTTTTGATTTTATCGACAAAAATAATTTTTTT
>RDEW01000018.1:1026703-1061292 GCA_011109175.1 Dicyema japonicum
TTTTTTTCTCTCCAACCTGAAATGCCTTCCCGTTTACCCGTTCTCTCAGAAATCCCATATCATTGGAAGCAAATGTGAATCCCTCATTAGTCTCCTTAAATTAATTTTTGATTTTATCGACAAAAATAATTTTTTTTAATTTAAAAGTTTTAATTGTTACCCCCAGCTTTGCTACTATTCAACTGATCCTTTACTTTCCTATCGAGTCCTGGCAATCCTGGGTAAGTGGAAAGATCTCAAACTTTATCCCCAATGTAAACACCATGGATGTGCAACCCCCACTCGGAAGGCTTGAAGCGCCGATCTTATGAGGTCTGTACCCCATTATTTTGATGTCTTCAAGGACCCGCAGGAAGTCGAGTACTCTGTCATTATATGTTAGTACACTTTAATGGACTTTATCCCCAATGTAAACACCATGGATGTGCAACCCCCACTCGGAAGGCTTGAAGCGCCGATCTTATGAGGTCTGTACCCCATTATTTTGATGTCTTCAAGGACCCGCAGGAAGTCGAGTACTCTGTCATTATATGTTAGTACACTTTAATGGAAAGTACGTGTTAAATGTTAATGTTATAATTAAGCGGTTCCGTTGACGTATTCTTGATTAGGTACCTCACTCGTTTTTCGAATTGTCTGACATAACGTTAAAACCGTGAAACCGTTGAGAATCTAATGGGGGGAAGCTTTTTTGCTTCGATTTCTTTTCTAATCTTCCTTTCGGCCTCAATATTTTTGAAGAATTCAGTTCTGACGTCAATTTCTTCCGTTTCTTCATCGTGGACGTTCTCCTCGTCCTTGAGAATAAAATGTAATATTACTGGGTTTGTTGAATGGGGGGATTTCGCACGGAATTTAAGTTCTCGTTGCCGCGATTCATAAATTTTCATCCGTTTTGTTTCTCTTTCGAACAGCTTCGGTAAAAAAACTGGAAATACAGTAGAAATTATGTTTTTCTCAGATTTTTGGTTGCCATAAATAGCCTCAGAAAACTCCAGGAAGGCGATATTTCCGGAAGCAGAGCCAGCTACCGCGAATTTCCCGGTCTCGTTGATTTGCAGGCTGTAAAGAGCGGACTCGTCCAACTAAATGTATCCACAATCAAGTGCTGACTTTTATGGAGAGAGTTGGGCTTGAATGGTTAAAGCAGAGATCCCACGCATCCAAAACCCCGTCGATTCTCGTAGTAAAGAAAACTCCTGGTCTTGTAGGACTCCACGTGGCATCAGTAAGGAAATTCATGTGGTTACTTGACTATCATTACAAAGTTAACTGAGTCCACATTATGGAGCTATCCTTGATGTCCTCTGACCAAATCTTAAAAAATTAGTTTGAAAGTTACACGTGCTGTCCAATCCCCCACTGTGAGAAATTGTTTTGGATAAAATGGATTTCTTTTTACAGAATAAATCGGTCCCTTGTGTCCGTTAAATACGGCTACGACCTTCTCCGCATTCGTCTTCCCCTTTCGATTGCAGAGAATTATTGACCCCGTTTCGGAACCCGCCATAAATTTTGTAGGCTATTTTGTAATCAACCAGGAGTACAATGGTCGGCTCATATTCAAGGCAAGTAGCCCCGACCGCCTTTGTCGGGTCCTGCTTTTTGGTTACGTCGAGGTAAATTGTATCCACTGGGTCTGTAAGCTTCCTGGTATCCCACCAATAAACACATCCATCAGTGGAGGTAGTGAAGAATTCAGTCCCCGACTTTGAGTTTATCCAAATTGCTCCGTAAACCGGATCTTTGTGGGATACTTCGACCCTTGTATAGTCCACAGCAGTGGTCCCCTTCCTAGTATCCCAAAATCCTTAAAATCAAGGAACCAAATTACCTATTTGCCCGTTATAGCATCCCCCGAGGATAATGTGGGAGTCCTTTGGTGAGTAACAAGTCGATAATAATGGGGATATGGAGCGGATTGTGAACTCGGGACTTGTGGGAAAGGCTACGTGAAATAGTTAACGGAAGTAATACATAAATCCCAGACATAGGAGTCATAGTTCCCCTCTGGTGCGGTAAAGGTGGAGCTCAGAAAACTGTAGGCCGCGACAACTTTTTTACTGTCTGTGGGATTCCAGGAAATTGAAGAAACAACTCGATTCTTTCCGTTCGGGTCTCTGAAATAGTTTGTTATCTTAGCCGAAGACTGAACGTCCCCAATATCATCCTCGTAGTCATCGAAATATCCCTCGTAAATGTCGATGGCGTTGTTTCTCATAATTTGTTTCTCAATAATCTGCATTTATCACAAATTCTACATTCGACAGATTTCTTATGGAAGTTATATAGCACTCGTCCTTTTCAACTTTCTTTCTGTATCTCTGGATCTGGTCAACATCATCGGCATTGATGTCCTTAGGCCAGCCTCCTTCCATGTGGTTGACCCCCGTGTTATTCGTTCGAAAAGACTCCGTGTTCACCTAACGTCATTGAACTAAGATACCTCGTGCTCTGATATTTCTGGGGCACAGTTTATTTTCTGATTGCATACATTCAGTTCGATGAACTCTTCCTTGTCGCTCTCCTTTGGTTTTATGTCGACTATTAATTCCGCGTTTTTGTCGGAAAATTGGCAATGTTTTCCGAATTCTGCTCTTGTTTTTGTGTAGACGTATGTTATCTCCATTTTATGTTTCTATGGCAACATAATTTATTTAATTTATTACTCCTGGATAAGTAACGGTTACTGGCGCTAGAGTTGAGATTAACTGGATTCGGTTCCCCCTGTCTTCTTCAAACCATAAGGTGCCATTTGATCCACCTGTCTCAGGTGACGCCCAATGCCTGAGCGGCATCCAAAATGACTCTATCTTTACAGTTGACAACTAAGTGTTCCCTTGATCCTAAATGACTCTATCTTTACAGTTGGCAACTAAGTGTTCCCTTGATCACAGTCAGAGAGGCGAGTCTTTTAAACACATACAGCCTTTTGGCTGAACGTAGCATCTGATGACATCGGATCTGAAGGTCGTGGGTTCGAATCCGAAAGATGGGGTTTTCAGGAAGGTCAATTCTTGTAAAACAGATCCCACTCGTGAGGCGATGAGTCCTTCTGGAACGACACAGTAGTTGAAGGTGATCTTCCTGATGATATTGTAATCTCTACAAGTCTCCACTAAATTAGAATTCTAAGACAGGAAAAGGGAGGATGGATTTACTCAAAATTTCTGACAAAGAAATCTGGGAATGGTACCCTGATGCTGGTCCTTTGACCACTACCAAGCAAACATGTAATCTAGAAATTTTACGAAAGTGTCCCTTGACAAGAAAGATGATAGTCGAAAGTAAGACTTTTTATCATAATTTACTATGAAGCCTCTCCCTCGCTTTGACACCAAAAATTACCATTATAAAAAAACATTTTGAATATTATTTCGATTAATCGTAATATTAAAAATAAAATATTAATTGAAATTAAACATTTACGAATTTAAATCAAGCTTGTGTTTTTGTGATGGTGCATGTTGAATCAGATGTAGTACCAAACAATACACGAAATCTGCGAGCTTGTTTGGTGTGTTCTCTTATAAAAGTAGTAAATTATCTAATCAATAGTCCGTGGAACAGTTTGTTTCTCACGGTTGTGACAATTGTGACGAGGTTTTAGAAATGGCTGGGAATCGGCACAATGTGGCTAACTTTACTAGTTGCAATTTTGACGGAATGATAACTCTGTTAGATCCTGAGGACAGTTGGGTGGCAAAATGGCAGGGAATAAGTATATTTGTGTGAGTTAGCAGACTCATATGTACCCGGAGTCTATGCCATATCTGTATCTGGTGTACTGCCCTCTCTAGCTTTGGAGAAATTGAAAGATATGGGGTTTACTTACAGATCAAGGGACACGTCTAAGAAGATTTGATTGTTTTATATTTAAATTGTGCTTTCATCTGTTTTTGGAAGTTTTTTATTTTAGGTTTCCCTCCAGTATTAGATTATCCCCCATTTAGATCATCAGAACAGTTCACTTTGCTCATTTTATTTGGGGGTTATTATTCTATTTTTGTATTTAATGGTGTGCTTAGTTGTTAATTGGTGGAAGGCTGAGTTGGTGACTTACACTGTTACATAACTCTATGACTTCATCTTCTCAGATAGATGTTCCCTATTGTCTTGGTTCTTAAAGACTGGAGAGACGTTGGATACTTGGACTTGCAGACTGAAATGAGACACCTCAATGTTTCCACAATTTGGAGGAACTGGCAAATCTGCTTGTGGATGATTAAGGAAATTATTGTTTAACCGTGAGGTTCTGCCTGCAGTCGATCTAATAAAAAAGGATCCCTGCCAATCGGTATTGAATTATGCCCAATCAGCCATCCCTCTTCTTAGCTGTCCCCATCATTTCTGCTACTAATGCTGTTGTAGGAAGAAAGACTAATTTCACGTAATTATTTGGTTGCTCTAATTACGTAGTATTGCGAACACGAGAATGGTTTGCTAAGGAATTCGCTTTGCAATCTTCCTAAAGGGATTTGATTCTGAATATTAGGCTTTGTTGTCCACGAACCAATTGAAAGGCTCCAAATGTGTTTGGTCAATGAAAGTAACTCCTGTTCCCTTCTTAATGCACTTGAGGGGGTTATTAGAGATCTNGTTGTAGGAAGAAAAACTAATTTCACGTAATTATTTGGTTGCTCTAATTACTTAGTATTGCGAACACGAGAATGGTTTGCTAAGGAATTCGCTTTGCAATCTTCCTAAAGGGATTTGATTCTGAATATTAGGCTTTGTCGTCCACGAACCAATTGAAAGGCTCCAAATGTGTTTGGTCAATGAAAGTAACCCCTGTTCCCTTCTTAATGCACTTGGGGGTTATTAGAGATCTTATGCTTTGAAATAATGATACATCAGATCCACTAATATTTGGATCCCACATGGCCCAAATTGAAGGATCATTAATAAGAGCCATTTTTCTTGACCCGGGCACGGGAGAATGAATCTTATTATTTTGTTCGAAAATTTCTGTAATTTTATCTTTTCTATAATTTCCTTACAAAACTAACTTGAACAGATTAAAAACAAAATTTGGAGGTATGAGTGGCTAATTAAAAAATTTTCTTAGGATTTTCGATTTTCCGGCATTTGAAGTCATTTTCTCATAATTCTTCGAATAGGCGCCCTCTCAACGTACATTCTCAATTTTTTCCTGGTTGGGGATCTAAATATTTCGTTAAATTAAGGTGGGGATCTAAAGCTTTTGGAGATAAAATATATAAAGCTATGCTTAAGTGATTTTAGTTAGTGACATGTTCTATCCTCCAATTGTCTTATCGTAAATATGCCGATAGTCGCGTTAACCTGATCAAACACTCCATGTTGTCTACTGTAACAGCATACTTCACAGTGAGGTCCTCGATATCAAAGCAAGGTTAGGGACCTCAAAGACAGGATAATGCCCACGTGTCCCAAAGTTGCAGAGGTAGAAAATCATAATTTCCTAAAATAGTGTTAAAATGAAATAAACAAAATCAAATAAAGGATGATGGCCACGTGGGCAGGCCTCAAAGCTAAAGTGGCCTGAAAATGTTGTTCTTTTAAATCATCGGTAATTACAATTATTATTAACCCAAGAACACCAATAGTTAATTTGACTACTAAATTAATTAAGTGATCTCGAAGGCCTCAATCAGAATTCTCATTTTCTCCTCGTGCGCCTTCTGGGATCCAACACAACTTCTCTGTGGGCGGGGTGGTTTCGGGAATAGGAATTGGAGAGGGGTGATGTATACTCTTCTCATAAGACACGTCGTGGCTGTGTATTGTTGAGAGTTGCACTGCTTGCACAGGGTAGCAAATCCCTTTCCATTTTGTCGGATAAGGTCTTCAAGTGATGAGGGTATTAGTTTTTCTAGTTTTCCGAGATTACTAATTGTAGTGGCTGTTAAGGACTGAATGTCCCGGATTCTTTGTTTGTTCGTCCAGGACAGATTGATTCCCCATGACGTACAGGCATAGCTGACAGATGGCTCAATGAATTGTTTGTACAACAATTTCAAAGCTGGGAAAGGGGTTTTAATGCCACCGAAAATAGTTTTGATTATCCCTAGCTTTCTTGAGCAGCTTCCAGAGACAGCGTCGACGTGAGATGAAAAGGACATATGTGTGTCGAAGGTGATTCCCAAGATTTTCAGTTTCTTCGTGAAAGGTATTTTTGTCTAATTGATTGGGTAGTAATCTTGAAATTGATTTGGTCCCATCCATGTATACCCGGGCCCTTCTTCCATTTATGAAGTTAGCAAGCCAAAGATTTATATTGGGTTGACGTGGGGAACAAACAATTTCCGGGTTAGAATTTTCCTTGGACAGAGTCGAAGGCCTTTTGTAAATCGATCGAGCAGACGATTGTTTTGAGGAGACGAGGATTTGTGTTAAAGCCTTCAATGATAAATTGGTTGAGGGAAGTTAGGTGGGTAGAAGTTGAATGACCCCTTCTGAATCCATGTTGTGAGGATGAAAAAGGAAGGGACGGGGTTATAAGGTTAAGAATCAATTTTTCCAATAATTTTGAGTGCATAGTAAAGAGATTGGTCGAAATGATGCAGGATTGTTTTTAGGCTTCCCAGGCTTAAGGAAGGGACCTTATATAGGATAGTTTCCAGATAGTTGGAATTGTATTCATGTTTATTGAATTGTTGAAAATCACTGTGATTGCATCAATAGGTCCAAGGTGTTTTAGTAAGATACCAGGGATAGAATCTGGCCCACATGAGAGGGAGAAATTCATCTCCTTCAAATTCTCACTGAGATCTGAATGAGAGATGAAGTTAATCGGCTGTGTTCTCTTTGGTCTTATTGAGGATAAAAAAGGCCCATCCATTTTCCTGAAAGGTTTGTGGCTTATGTTGGCTTAATATTTCATGAGCTTGTTAAGACTGTGCTAATCCGTCTGTTATCTTTTAAAATTTCCGTTTGGTAATTACAATTGTCTTATTGTCAGCTCAAAGAAATACCTTCTACTTTGATGACGTAAGAATTTATACTACAGTGGTGACACATTTATATGGGATAAAAAATTATATGGGACGAGACAAAATGTATAAATGGGACACTAACCAATTTATTAACATTGTTTGCCTTTTTTTAGTAAATTTAAATAAATTATTTAACAATTTTAAAAATATTGCTAAAATTATCCCACTTTATTTAACAAACAATAAAAAAAGTTAATATATTTAATAATCAACAACCTTCCTCGCCTGCCTGTTCGCCAGCCTCCTTAGGCAGGTTCGATTCTGGTTGCTGAAACAACTCCGAGAGCGCCTTGTCCAATTGAACCCTCTGCCCATAAGGCATCTCAGGGCTCTGCCTCCTATACTCCAGTGTCAGGCTCTCTAGGGTCCGCTTTAACACAGTGGAGTGTAGATAGGCCTGGAGCTTCCTATCTACCCCCAACGTTGTTATTAACCTTATGACGTCAAACAAGAGAAATGAACTTGATTTTAATACCAAAAACAAGATTGCTGAGGAAATCATAGAACAAAAAAGTTCTTATAGAGTAATTGCCCAACGATATGGAACTAACAAAACAGTCGTGGGAAGAATAGCTAAGAATTTAGACAAATATACAAATTTCGATAACAGGCACGTTATCCGAACAAAATATATTCCAAGATTTGGTTCTTTGAACGAGTATTTGATTGGGGCCATTTCAAAATTAAGATCGCTTAATGTGGCTCTCAGCTATTTTAACATTAAAGTACTTAAACATAATGATAATTCACTCAAGGGTGGAAAACAGTGGTTTTCATCATTCAAATGTCATAATATGAAATATAAACGGTTATCTAGAGAAGCTGCAAGTGCTGATCATGAATCTGCATTCATATTTGCAGAATCATTTTATCTAAATCGTGCTTATTCTCCAGAAAATATTTATAACTGTGATAAAACATGCATATATTTGAGGGGGCAACACAGATATTCGTATGTACTACAGTCATCAAATGCAATGAAAAAAGACAGTGAAAAAATTACAGCATTGTTTTGTTGTTCAATGAATGAGGAATTTGCAATCTATTATTTAATGGTAAAAGTAAAAATCCTCGGTGCTTTAAGCAATATGATCTTAAAGCAAACAATATTAAATATGTCGCAAATAAGACAGCTTGGTTAACGAAAGACATTTTTTATATATTAATGAACTGAATAATAATTTTATTATAGAAAATCGACACATTCTTTTGTTAATGGACAATTTTAGCGGTCATAATTTTGAAGAGCCAAGTAATATCAAATTTAATTTCATTCCTCCAAATACCAGTTCAGTAGTTCAACCTTTAGATATGGGAATTATTAAAGTAAATACAAAGCTCAACTTTAACAGAATTTAATCTTTGGGAATGTGAGGAAGTTGTAAAATTGATTGATAGCATATTTTGGATTAAAGAAGTTGTAAAGTTAATTTTTAAAGACACTGTTATTAATTGTTAGAAAAAAGCTGGTTTGTACTATGAAGAAGTAGATCCTGACAATATGGTGTTAGAAGATATTGAATTCAGTGAGCCTTTGGAAAATGAATCTGAAAATGTGAATGAATCAATAATCTTCAATCCCGAAATAACCCTTGAAGAAAGAATTGACCAAAATGATAAACCGTTTACATATGAAGATTTAAAAAAATAAGAATTAGACTTGGATCTCGAAAAATTGATGTATGAATACGTTTATTTGATGAGGTTTGAATCCAAATTAAATAAAGCTTCAATTAATTGGAATTCCTAGGTCACCAAAAAAAAGAATAAAGTATAGGCACTAGTTACGGTGCCCCCAGTTCCCACAATTAGGAGCGCTACCTTAGGTCTTCTGTTCTACCCACCGCTGCTTGGAAACGCCTCCTCTTGTGTTGTAAAGAAATTGATTTGGGAAGATAACTTTTGGGCCAAACGACTTTCCGTTATTTGGGACAGATATAGGCGAAACGGGTTTCTGCCCTCTTCGCAAAAGCGGGGGAATTCATCTCAACAGCTACTGGTCTTATCTTCCTTGAGTAGAGAATCGATCCATAGATTTGTATTGGTAAACTGAACTGATTCAGCGGAGTAGTGAATCAGACAGCGAGGATCCCCATGGGTTGAAAGTCAACTACTTAAGCGATCCCAACTTCTAGTAACTCCTAGACTTTTTCAAGCAATACGCCAACGATTCCACCGCTTTTTATAAGTGTCTCTTATAATATCTGCAGAACTCGATGGGGGTCTCCTTCATCAGGACTGATCAAGATTCCTCCGTTTTAGATTGAATTTTCTTAGTACAATCTTTTCGATTAGTGTCGACTGAGACCACTTGGAATTAAGTTTCCTTTCAATAGACCTCACAGAAGTGGGCTAACAAAAGTCGACTTTTTGATGTGACCTGTTAAAAAATGAGAGAATATAAGGAGAACTATTATCTTATGGTTTTATTCAAAATCCAGAGGATCCACTTAAATCCTTGTGTTTGCAATGTGAAACAATAAGAGTTATTAATTTCTTTCATTTCCCCCTGTCCTGGGCAACGTGTAAGGCGTCAAAGTCGTCCCAGCTTTTTAATTATTTCCCCAATCTCCGAAGGTCTCTATCCAGCGTAACCGGGAGAGTATTTCTCGGGCGCCCCCTGAAACAAGGTCTGTCAGCTTCGAAATAGTCCTGCATGGCAGTATTTGTTGGTGCCTCCAAATCTATTTTTAAAATGTGTCCGAATAGTCTCCACCTGCATACCGTTGTTTCTATTGAGATAGGTTTGCTTGATGTCCTGGTATAAACATTTTGCTTCTGAGTTTTGAATACCATGTCAAGGATAGAGTATGTTGAAGCTGATCTTTATGGAACGAGTCTAAACTGTGATTGTCCGTATCAGAAATTCCCCATGTTCCGGCATTGTAGAGGAGAATAGGCTTCACGAATTGTATTTACTTCTACATGTACGGACTCAGTAGCATAATCCGTGTTGTGCACTCAATCCCTTACGCTTTAGCCAATTTTCCTTTAGGCTACGCAGTGCACTGTTTGCATGTGTTTTCGGCATAATTACGTCTTGTTCGTCTCCCAATAACGATCCGAGTTTCTTTACTTTTCTCTAATGTTATCCAGCTTGGATTTTTGTCTGACTAGTTCAGTCAATTCTGTTTTCTCCACATTTACATTGAGGGACCATGAAATGATAGCCCAATAGTTCCTCTTCTAGCCCATAGTGCACTTGTGTTCCCCGCAAGCATCCAACTGTAGCTTTGCATTTTATCAGATCGTCGCATAGTGCTGTTCTCTTCCATGACTGTGTGANCTGACTAGTTCAGTCAATTCTGTTTTCTTCACATCTACATTGAGGGACTATGAAATGATAGCCCAATAGTTCCTCTTCTAGCCCATAGTGCAGTTTTGTTCCCCGCAAGCATCCAACTGTAACTTTGTATTTTATCAGATCGTCGCATAGTGCTGTTCTCTTCCATGACTGTGTGAGCCCTCTGACATTAAATGTGAGTAGCGAGAAAGATGAATCCACAAGTTTCCTGTACTTTTCGGACATATTGTAAAAAGCCACGTCCCAGCTCAACCAAAAAATGGCATGAGGTACAAATAATATAACAATTAAAGATATTTTGACGATTATCTCTTCCATGACTGTGTGAGCCCTCTGACATTACATGTGAGTAGCGAGAAAGATGAATCCACGAGTATCCTGTACTTTTCGGACATATTGTAAAAAGCCACGTCCCAGCTCAACCAAAAAATGGCATGAGGTACAAATAATATAACAATTAAAGATATTTTGACGATTACTGTAATTTGAATGTAAAAATCGACACAACGGGGTTTTCTATCTTCAACGAATTTGAATTATAGTAGGTTTCCCGACCATTAACGTAACTTTCCTCGATCAATAGCGTCACTTTCTAATCATTTACATGGGACAAGGGTAAATATATTTTTGGATAAAAAACATCTTAAAACTCATTATGATGTCGGATTTTCAGTATCCTATAGATCAAATCAAGGAAGAGCTATTTCAGGATTTTCTACCTATATTCATGTAGGGACCAGCAGAACCAGAAATTGCATCAGTGATTAATTTTTATAAAATCCTTAAAAAATCTTTGTTATGAAGAGGGAATTGAAGACCCGGTATCTTTGATAATGCCTGTATTCATCATTTTTGGACAAGCCATGTTCCATTACCCCTTACTCGTCATTTTTTAATACAATTGATAATTTATTCAGTACGTGGAAAAACAATGTTTACAAAAATGTTGAAATGAGAAAATTAAAAAAAATTTGTTTTTATTCTTAAAAATTCAGTGACGCTATTGATCGAGAAAGTGGCGTTTTTAAATTTAAATTTATTGATCCAAAAAACACCGTCATAGCCAGAATGAAAAAATTCAGGTGATCCCGGACTCCCCTAGCAATCTTCGCATGTTCTGAGTTGAAGGAAATGTCGTCTAGAGAAACTCCTCTGGATGGTTGTTGACTAATGACGAAAAGTGACCTTGAGGGTCGACAATCTCTATAATATACCATTCGAAAATATAGTTTCTTGTGCAACTGATGGTGCAATGGCCATGGTCGAAAATATTGTGGATTTTTACATTTTTAAACAAAAATGCCCAAATGCAATATTTGTAAAATGAAAAGTGACGTTGAGGGTCGAGAATCTCTATAATATACCATTCGAAAATATAGTTTCTTGTGCAACTGATGGTGCAATGGCCATGGTCGAAAATATTGTGGATTTTTACATTTTTAAACAAAAATGCCCAAATGCAATATTTGTAAATTTTATAAATATAATCTAACCAGATTCTCAAGACACAAGGCGATCAACGGAATTGTCAAGCGAGCCCTGGAGTCTGCGGGATACCCCGCCATACTTGAACCTGTTAGCCTGGACAGAGGAAACGGAAAACGTCCCTACGGGATCACAATTTTCCCATTCAAATAGGGGAGACTTTTGGTCTGGGACGCTACTTGTGTCGACCCACTTTGCCCGTCCAACATTGTCGGGAGCGCGGTAGACACACTGTATGCCGCGGAAAAAAACGATGAGGGCAAAGGAGAATAAATACGAAGCGCTACGCGACCGTTTCACGTTCTATCCGATTGTGGTCGAGACAACTGGAGGAATAAGTAGAAAATCGCTTCGCTTCCTAAAGAAACTTGGACACCTAGCTACACTAAAAAGCCACGACGCACGTGAGGCCCGGTGGCTTCTCCAGTTGATCTCTGTTGCAATCGTGAGAGGCAACGCGACATCGATAATGTCGGCGGGAGCCTCTTTGGATGTGTTAATAAATTATTTATGTGTTTTTGATAAATTGAATTCAATCATCTACCGGGGGACATTTTAGTTTCTTTGATTTTTATGATAATGAACATAACGACCAAGATATGTGGCCCACCTACCAAATTTAAATGAGGATAAGATTCTACGATTTAGTTAATTGGAATATTGAAGGATGGATGATAAATCCGTGGTTATCATCCGGGTTTGATGCTAAAGANCGATAATGTCGGCGGGATCCTCTTTGGGTGTGTTAATAAATTATTTATGCGGTTTTGATAAATTGAATTCAATCATCTACCGGGGGACATTTTAGTTTCTTTGATTTTTTTGATAATGAATATAACGACCAAGATATGTGGCCCACCTACCAAATTTAAATGAGGATAAAATTCTACGATTTAGTTAATTGGAATATTGAAGGATGGATGATAAATCCGTGGTTATCATCCGGGTTTGATGCTAAAGAAGAAATACAAGAACTGATTGAATTAAAAAAATAAAAACTTAAAATTCAATTTAAAAATGAATCAATTTCTCACTGTTGTACGTTTAATATTATCAAACTACGATTCCCTAAATTATGTGAAAAATCTTCTATATTGTTGTGTTCTCCGACATCATATTGCGTTAAAAAAAGGATTTAGTTTACTTAACCAAATGATGAGTGACAAGTGAACAATTTTAATATCTCCGAAAAAGCTTTACAAAAAGAATCCCAAATATAGAGAATCTGGTATCCTTCACAAAAAGTCAAGGGTCACATTAACATTTTTTTAAATAAAAAATAATAATTTAGAATTACTATCTATAATTATTATAGAAAAATTTAGGGTCGATACAAAAAAAAGGTTGAGAAACATTGGTATAGACGAATTAAGGTTTCCAGAGTGTTTGGTGTAGCTATTTCCTTCATGACTCGATATATCAAAATTACCAAGAACCACACAAAGACGCCATACAAATATTTAATATTTAAATTTATAATTAAATATAAATTTTAAATTGTATTAACTAGCTTAATTTTAAATGACAAATCATGCATGTAATATTAATTATCCTTTAACTGCCAAAATTGCTAAATCCCTTCTTCATAAACTCCCCCGAGGAGTCGGGGAGAGCTACCCGGCCTGGTAACATCTTGACTAATAACCCAAAGTTTTGTCGTCTTTTACTTTGTAACCTCATTGCTCGACGTCCTGGGGGAACTCCAAGAAATCGACACTCCCAAGCTTTCCAAGTATATTATGAAACACCACGTGTCCACCCCCAGAGGTCTGAGTCTTCATTTATATAGGGGCTGGATTTGTGGGCTCATTGGGGGAACTGATGACTAATGACAGAGATGAGCACGTGGGTGGGATAGTTGATATAGCAATGACCTATTGTGCCTTGATATGTCTTTGCAGTCTTAATGCTGATTTGTCCTTGTTGGATAGAAAAGCTATTCTCACCCACGTGGCCAGTTTACAACAGCCAGATGGGAGTTTTATGTCTGCTTGTGAAGGAAATAGCGCTGATTTACGATTCACTTTCTGTGCGGTCTCGATTTGCTCGATTCTTCAGGGATTTGAAAGTATCAACATCGAAGCTGCCTACAAATTCATCACAGACTGTTTGGTGGACCCCATTTATGATTGTAGTCCTATGAGGGTGGATTTGGCTTCATTCCTTTCTCGGAGGCCAATGGTGGAGCCACATTTTGTGCTTTGGCCTCACTGTTTATGCTTGGCAAGCTGGATTGCTTCTATGAGAACTTCACCAACAGCAGAAAACTGCTCGTTAGGTGGCTAGTGAGGAGACAGGTCGGTGGGTTTAACGGGAGACCAAACAAGGACGCTGATAGCTGTCAGTCTTTCTGGATTGGGTCCTCAATGCACGTTTAAAGGAATTTTATTGCTAGATTTTGGGGTGCTTGGAGTTTGTAGACCTGGAGAGCAATTTTGAGTTCCTTTCTGAGTGCAGCTGTAGGAACGGTGGACTCTCCAAATTTCCCGAAGGTTCTTTTGGTATGGAATGCTTCTTATTTGAGATTTGATGCATACTCACTTCTCGTTGTTTGGAATTTCCTTCCTCCACTGTCCTCCTGATTTGTCCTCTGTGTGTCCTCATCTTATATCCACGGAAAATGCATTTAAACACTCCTTTAGTTCGTTCTATTATCAGTAATTTTGAATTTGTCAAAAAAAGTGGGAGTGTTTGGAATTAGAAGTTTATATGTACTTTGCTGTGTCTCGGGGGAGATCTTTTTGTTCTTCCACGGGAGGTTATAACCAGAAATATTTTGTCTTGCACAATACTTCTTTAGAGACCAGTAGGTTGATCTAAGGCGTTGGACGTATGATAACGAAGCCAGTGTACAGGTCTGTCATCAGATGAAGATGAGGGAATATATCCATAAGACGTTGACATTTTTGGGGGAGCCACTTTCTAGTTAAATATGCAGTCCTCGACGAACTGATTCCAGTTCCTAGGTTCATAGTGAGACACATCTTTTTCAAACACCACGTGCATTTTTATCCACCATTGTGGGGGTACTCCAACAGAGAAAGCTAGGAACTGGGAGGTCTCTTTGGATAGGTGGATCACATGACGCCTCTAGGAATTATCTATGTTTTGTCCACACATACGGCCCTTGAAAACAACAAAATATTTGGTCACGGACCTCATGAGATCATCGCTTCAGAAATGCAGTTCCCGATGACCGTCAGAGAGAGAATCGCGTGGTCCCTGGTTGAAGTAAAGTTCGAGATCTTTTTGCTTCCCACTGACACTAGGATTCGACTTGAAAGTAAAGGATCTTTGTGTTTACCTGTCTTGACGTGTTCCCAACTCCTCGCCAGTTTTCTACATGTTAGCGAAGCTGAGGTGAACAATCCAATTTCTCCCAGGTTTAGGTAGAACCAGACTCAAACTCGGAACGTCAGGAGTTTTTTAGTTCCAGAAACTATCTGAATCCGTCATTTATTTAAGTAAGAAAAGGCATGAATCGATAAAAACATTGTGGCATATATCAATAAGCCATATTTGAGGCGATTACAAACCAGCACAAAATATCTGCAATGCTTCATTAATAAAGAGAGCCCTCGTTTTCTTCTTTATGAGCATAAGTGACTCAGAAAACATGTAATAATAACAACAGAACGTATAAATATATATCTCAGCGGAAGTCAAACAATTTTGTCAAAGCCTAGCAACTTGTGATAGCCAATAATTTTAAACTACGGAAAGTCTACCACACGAATCCCTTAAAATCTCCCATGCTAAACAAAAGGATACAAAAGCCGCACATATTAACGGCTAACAAGATCCCATCTATACTGCTTAAAGCAAAGTCACCAAGTAAATTCCCGACCAGGAAACCACCCATTAACAATTTCCCATTAAAACCACAAAAACAGCCAAATAGNCACACATATTGACGGCTAACAAGATCCCATCTATACTGCTTAAAACAAAGTCACCAAGTAAATTCCCAACCAGGAAACCACCCATTAACAATTTCCTATTAAAACCACAAAAACAGCCAAATAGAGAGAACTAATGGAAATCGACAAAAACAAATTAATATTGATAATCCTAATCCCAACTAAAGTAAATAAATAGTCAGTCTATTCATAATATCCCATATCCTTCTCAAACTTCTTAGTCTTCTCGATGTGCATTTCAATGTCATACGGAGATTTCATTATCTTCTCAAACAGCCCAAGAATGTATTCACTCGTCTCCCCAAAATGAGTCTGGGGGTCGTTATTCATAGTAATATAAAGATTCTCAGGCACCAGCTCCTTCACTGGCTCATAAATATCCGATGTAAATTTAAAACTAGGTTAAAAAAACACAAACTTATCCAAAGTATTCCCAAAAAGTTCCAAAATTGGTTCCAACTCAGCCTCTGGGTTCTCAGTCTCCACCTTCGTGGATGCTATGGCCAGGAAATAGCCAGGTGGAGCCACCATGGCTTGCTGGCTCAGAAGTAGTCCATAAATATCTAAATTTCCCACAAAAACTACCATTGACCCTGTTGACACGTGCTCCAGGAATGATTATCTGGGCAGAAGAACAGGAAGAGATGGCCCTCAGGGGATGGTCAAGTATACAGATACAGCGAACAATCTTTCCAGTGACTTTGCACATACTGGTGGCATAGGAGGGATCACATATCACCATGGGACTGGGAACGAACTCTCCGTTCTTGATTTTGACCCCTACCACCTTCCCAGGCCCGTCCCCTGTCTTTTCCACGACAATCTCCACTTCAGGAACAGAAAGCATGAAGGTTCCCCCAAAAACCGCACTAAGTCGGGCAAACGCCTGAGTTATGCTGCTGAGTCCGTACATGGGGAAGTAAAAAGGAGATGTGTTGTCCCCTATGGACTCGGCGTACACGTTTATCCGTTTGGAAATCTCCGCAACGGACAGAAACTTCCTGGAAGTCAGAAAAGGGGGAACCGGTCATTAGGACACAAGGCAAGAGCGTGAGTGACCATAGTCTGCATTTCCGGACTCAGATCGAACTTCGTGTAGACTTCCTGGATCGGTTTTTTGACCAAGGCGGGGTCATCGGGCTTCAAGGAGTTCATATATCCGTGAAACTTCCGTAAACGATTCAATTCCAAGGCTTTTGATAGTTCTAAAGTTGGATTTTAAGCCTACTGAAAGTTTTCAGTTCTTTGAGGCACTCACTGTTGGTGGCAGGAACCTTCCACAAGTTTCCCTTGTCGTAGACGTAGGAACCGCTGATGGGGTGGAATGTGATGTATCGGTAAGCTCCTGTGGATTTAAATAGGTCTGATAGTAGTCCTGGAATAATGGGAAGGACTACCGCCCGATAGCATCACCTTGGGGATGAGATCCACGTTCCAGTCCTTGTCAGCACCGTAGCAATTTGAAGGGTGGTCTGAAGAGTTGCAGTAAGTGAAAAATTGGGAAAGTGGACTCAGCGAGGCGCATTCGCTCCCGTAATAGTCGTTCCGATCAACTTGGAAAACTTTCTTCTCCTCGACTGAGAGCATGCCACTGATTACACATTCCTTCAGTGAGAGAACTGCTTACGATTATCCCAGTGCCGAGAATCGTCACGTCAAAATCCTGATCCATTATTACAACAATTAACTAATTATTTTTATTTATTTAAATTTGATTAAATAATAATTATTTTTGCTGAAATAATAAATTTTAATATTTTGTGTTGACTATTTTTTCATTTTTTATAATAAAACCAAATTAATTAGTTAGATGTAACCGTGGTCTGGTATTATTAAATTAATAAGTTTCCCCTGATCGGCACTTCCTGGAAGTCCGAGAATGCGAAGACTGCTGAGGGAAGTCGTCATCACCTAATTTTTTCATTCTGGTTATGACGGTTTTTTTCTGGTTCAATCAAATTAATTTAAATTAATAATTAAATGAACGTAGAAGCCTTGACTGCATGGCTATTCCCCCTAAAAATTGCGAGCAAAACTCGCTCGATAGCCAACAGCGCTCGCGAAGATCGTCGAAACTTCCAGAAATCAGATTCCAAAGTCGACCCTGAAATTCCCATGTCGAGGGTCCCATGGTATTGCTTAGTGTTAATTTTATTTTTATATTTTATATTGATTTTTTTGTGAATTAATAATTTAATTAAATAATTGACTTAATTACGTTTTATTAATTTCTGACGTTAATGTGGTATGACGATAAGAATTGGTTGAAATTTACTCTCATCTGATAAATTCGCCCCAATTGATCCTCGGGATTCTCAGTCTCCGCCTTTGAGATAAATTGCCCTAGAAAGCTGACCTTGTGAGGCTCTGTCAGCTCGGTGACTTATAACAACAACAACAACGATTTATTGACAAAAGAGTTAAGGAGATTTCTGAAAGGTATTACATCTGAGTTTTACCATAAGGCTTGGACTCCACACCTGGACCTTTCCTCCTCCTTTTTTTTAATTATTAATTTTTTTCGGAACGTTTCTCCCAGCTTTTTAATCTTTATTCTCCCAGCTTTATATATGTGTCCTGGACCTTTGATCTCCTCCTGAAACCATTGATCCGATCCTCCACAATCTTGCTAATCGGTTCCAGGAGCTTGTTTTCGTCCTCGTTTAGACAGTCTTTCAGTTTCTTGTTTAAGGAGAGCTTAATTGCAGCTCTTCTAGTCTTCTCTAAGAGGGATAAGATCTTGTCCCTCTTCGGAGAGAAGAACCACCCCTCGCACCCATAAAGTAAGCTAGGGAGAATAACTCCCTTGAAGATAAACAGATAAGTGTCACTGCTAACGTGTAACTTCCGTGTACATAGGAGCGACTGAAAGGCTCTCTTTCTCCTCCCCTTTATNATAAAGTAAGCTAGGGGGAATAACTCCCTTGAAGATAAACAGATAAGTGTCACTGCTAACGTGTAACTTCCGTGTACATAGGAGCGACTGAAAGGCTCTCTTTCTCCTCCCCTTTATGTCGTCCATGTAATCTCCTGCGTGTCCTTAGTCGACCCCCATGTAACGCAGACTGTGTGCATTGTTTACTCCCAGTGTGTATTCTTGTTTCAGGTGCTTTTTCACATTGCTTATTCAGAGTGCGCAAGATTTTTCAGCAGAGAGCTTTAGCCCTCTCAAGTTGCACCAATGCTCAATCTGGTCGACATACTCCCGGATTCTTCCTTCAGATATAGAAGATTTTAGAAATGTGTCCACCAAGATTACGTCATCCGCATAAATTAGGAGACTAGTCTTAATATTCCTCGGACGTGGAAAACTCGCCATAAATATATTAAACAAAATAGGGCTCAATACTGAACCTTGAGGTACTCCTCTTTTGAATGATATTGCATCAGATATATCCACACACCTTCACAAAAAATTGTCTTTCCTGAAAATAATTTCTTAGCCAAACAAATAGGTATCTTGGAACACATGCTGATACAAGCTGCTTTAACAACGCTTCATGGCATACACTGTCGAATGCTTTCGAGACATCAAGACATAATAAGTTTATTTGTCTCTTGGAATCCTTTGCTTTCATGATTTCAGAATTCAGTAAAAAGAAACTGTCTGCAAGCCTCTTCCGGGACGAAAACCCCAATGCTCCGGAATCAGAAGTCGTTTTATTCTATATGTCTGCTTAGCCTTTTGAAAATGATACGTTCAATCACTTTCGCGAAAGAACATATTAAGCTAATTGGTCTGTAGCTTGCCGGATCTCTCTTTGGCTTCCCTGGTTTTGGAATCATCCTCACGACAGCTTTCTTCCATATTAAAGGCAAGTGGCCAAGTCGTAAACACCCATCATAAAGACATCGCAGATAGTCAAACAAAATATCCGGACCCTCTTTGATAAGTTTCATTGATATGTGGTCATATCCTGAAGCATTGACCTTGCATTCCCTGATAGCTGTCATCACTTCAAAGATGCTGACAGTGCTATCAGCAATAGGTAGTTCCTCGCCGGAGTGTTTAAATACATCGGCAGACAACTTCTTTTTGTCATCAGGGATCAAACTCCACGGATCCACACCCTGAATTTTTTGGAGTTGATCCCTGAATATCGAAGGTGTTTTCTCCGTTATGCATACTCCCCCGTCTGGTTTATCCAATATAATTTTTTCTGCACCCGACTTCGGACACATTATCTTCTGATAGCATTTCCAAAAAGAGGGATTCTTCATATCAATTTTTGCAGCCTCAGCCCTCCATATACGGTCAGTCTCCTCCTTCCATATATTGCTGATTGCTTCCTTCATCAGCTCGGTGACTTATGACGGTCAATGCGCTTATAACGTAAAGGATTGGTTANGGTCATCATTTATTGGAATTGGGTCATCATTTATTGGAATTGGGTCAACATTTATGGGAATTGGGTCAACATTTATGGGAATTGGGTCAACATTTATGGGATAGAGTGTATATGCCTTTATCGACAAGTCATGAACGCTTTCTAGAATTTTTGTAGGATTAGGGATACCGTTATGGTCACTTTCATGGAAACCCTAAGAAATGATGTCTGTGCTTCTTCTCAACTTTAGTGGGTTTAAGTAATTCCTTAGACGTGATTCCAAGCTCACTGATCTTAATCTTGTCCTACGAGAATATTAGGTTTTTGTATTGAACGTAATCCTCTGGCATCAATGTGATGTCACCTCGAATTTCGACCCCCTGAGTAGTGATAACCGAGATACTTCACATTCCACCCCATTAGCGGTTTTTATGTCTACGACAACGGAAACCAGTGGAAGGTCCCTGCCATAACAAGAAGTGCGAAAAAAACTAAAAAAATTCACTAGGCTTTAAATCTCATCCTTGGAGTTGCCAAGAGCTTCCGAATCGAACCCTCAACAGCAAAAGATGAGCATTGCTTCATGTTGTACACTCGCAAGGAAAATAGGTGGTTTTCGTATTTGTAAAGGTTTTCTGCAAAGTCTTGCTTTCGGATCCTTCTTCGTGTGTCTGTCCTCATAAGAATTCTGAATGCAGAACGGGAATTTCAATTGTATTCCAAAATAAAAAAGATCTTTTAAACATGAATCCGTGTATACCACGTGGGATTGATGATTATTCAATGTTAGAAAAGATCAAAAATAAGTTTCTAAAATAGAAATAATATTTTGGAGTCAAATCCGGGTAAAATGCTGGTCCCCTAATTAAAAGAGGTCGAAAGTTGGCGAACAATAAAAAACTCTAGGCGGATACTTTATAACCTCTCGTCCCCCTTCTTAATAGATTCGGGAGACATAGTTTTGAAATCCGAACCATTGAATGCTCCAATATCTGGTCGACTCTTGTATGACCCAAATTATTTTTGAACCAGAAAACCACCGTCATATCCAAAATGAACAAAATTTAGGTGATTCCAGCTTCAGGTGATCCCAGCCTCCCTCAATTGTCTCCTCATCTTTTCTCGGTGTTCCGACTGCGTTCTTGTGCATTTCCGATCTGCGTACTCGAGTCCTTCGCAGGGGCACTGTTCCAGTCGCCTTTATCATATTTTCTAGGTTTCTAGGCAGGATTTCTACATGGGAATATTTCCTTAGTAGGTTTGCTGCCTTTACTTGAATGTTGCATATCTTGTCCAAATTTGTTGCAGAAAGGTTAGATCCCCAGATATTGCATGCTTATCCTATTGTAGCCTCGATGAACTGTTTGTATATGACATCCAGACCACTCAGATCTTTTTTGTCTCTTAGGTTTCCCAAGAACGCCTTCAGGAAGTTGATTTTCCTCGTACAAGTCAATAACATATTTTCGACATGTTTTGTAAAGGTTAAGTGTCAAAGGTAACTCCCAGGATTTTCTGGTATATTCTTCCCATCCAGTGTGACGCCAATTGATACTTTCCCTAGTTTTCTGTTTGTCGTGAATAGGGTCACACAGATTTTCCCAAAGCCATAAACTTAATTTGTTCAGATTGTCGTCCTGTATTCTTCTCGTTGCTTCCAGGAGGTACATAAACAATTCTGTTTTGTGGAGGAAAAGAAATTAATTAAATGACTAATTTTAAATTCCCCGTTGTTAGTTTTGTCTCTTAGGTTTCCCAAGAACGCCTTCAGGAAGTTGATTAACTTCTTAATCTTGTCTCATTAGATCGGCGAACTCAAAGGGATGATTCAACGTGAAAATATTTTATTGGTTATGACCCTGGTGGATTCTGTCCAAGTACTCAGAATTATATGGGTGATTCAAAGGGGAAAACATAGACTCAGTCCCATTGAAGAAAACTGAAGAATTCACTTCGGGTTCTAATCAACTTGGGTTACTGGTATTGATCATTGTGCGGACATTGGATACAGAACGAGGAAAAGTGATTGATTCTGAGAGGAAGGATAAATATCAACTGGATCGCTCTAATAAGTAAGAACGATTTTCAAAATAATTTCAGGACTTTCACGAGAACCATAATCCTTATAGATCGACACGTGCAAGAAACACACTATATAAGAGTACCAAACAGTTATGAAGGGAGCCGAGGCATTTTCTCAACTTCTTTCGTTTAGTTACGTGTGAGTCCCTGTGGACAATCTGAATCTGCAGTGAGGTATCAATGATGACGATGTCACTTGTCAAACCAAAAACCATAGATGATGCGTAGAGCCTTTAATTTGAATGAACAGCAGCGAGATTCGGACCGGAAGTATCTGAATTTTGCCCAGTACTTATGATACTCGCCCAGAAGAATTATTTTTAAATCCCGCCAATTTATTTTTTGAGTAGCCATAAATTAAAAAATTTATTATTAAATTATTTTATTAAATATAAAAAGCAATATCTATGTTTTAAATTTATCAAACATTAATTGGCCTGCTGCCATCGCAATGTCTAACAAGTACAAATGTGTCTTATATGACAGACAGAATTATACTGAAAATACAAAGAAAACTGAGGACGCTATTTCCATGAGGGAGAAGATTGCCAGAGACAACCACACAGAAATTGAGCGCAAACGCCGCAGCAAAATGGCCGGCTATTATCAGGAAATGGCTGAGCACGTGCCTGCTTGTCGTTCCCAAAACAGAAAACCGGACAAACTGACCATAATGAAGCTGGCAATCGAGCACATCACAGAAATGGGTTCTTGCATTGTTTATGTCCCAGGCAATGAGGGAGGAAGAGATTCGTTTCTTACGGACGAAGAACTCCAGCATATCATAGCTCAGGTGGTTGACGGGTTCCTCATCACCATACAATTGGACTCAACTGTGGTGACTTACGTGTCTCCCACGTGTTTCGATATCCTGGGGATTCCCGCGGTTTTTTGTCTCAAAAATCCTAGAATGACATCTTTTCCTCTTCTTTATTGAACATTGTCCATCCAGAAGACGTATTAAAGGTCAAGGAATATCTCTCCTCCCAAATTCCGCAAAGGCGGGCTGTCGATTTGAGATGTATTTGTCTTAATTACTCACAGCCGGCACTCTGAGACGGGACACACGAGGGGATTCCTTGGTGAACTCACGGAGGATGATGATTTGTCGTATCCGCTGCTATAATGATCAGGAACATTACTGTGTGGTTCATATCACTGGAGTTGTCACTCCGACGGAGGAAGGGTTGGCTATCGCTTGCCTGGTGAGACGATTCGAACCAATCGAGGACGATCCTCAGGCTATGAGCACAAAGTACGACTCTTCGGGGATAATTACCTTCGTTGATGCTAAAATGAGCGAATTACTGGGCTACAGACCTCAGATGATGCTTGGAAAGTCGATCATAGATTTCTGCCACCCCGAGGACAGAATCAGACTCAAAATGTCCCTCGATCAAGCCATCGAACTAAGAGGTCCGCCTGCTTCTGTCGATTGTCGTCTGTTGGCTATGGATAACACGTGTGTCTTATTTAAAATGCGACACTCTGCCTTCGTTAACCCCCACACGGCCAATTTTGAGTTCCTCGTTGGCTGCAACTACACCTATGAATGTCCCAGGTTGTATTGTGAATATATTCTTGATTTTCTGACTCCACCTTTGACTTTTATGCCCATTCCTTTGGGTACGCCATTGACCCCTCCTTATATTATCCCCCGGAATCTCAATATTACCAGACTTTTAAGGTTTGTGGTTATTGCCATTTAGAACGATCCCCCTTATTCTCAATACGGTGCTATCCCTCCTTCAGCTACAGCCTATGACCCATCTGTTCAGGGTCATCACTGCTGGGGAGGCTTCAACGAACCACCTAAAGAACAGCATTATAGCTTTAATAAACATTACGAATAAATTCGACTTAGTTTTTGAGCTTATTGGAAGGTGAGATAAGCTACTTTATCAAGGCCTCATATTACCGCCTAAGCGTATCTTAGCGACCACTTAGGGTACCTATGCTTTGAAGATTGATTTTCTTGTCTGAATGTGTCGATAATTTAAGCACCAATTAGACTGGTTTTTATCATAAACCTCATTTATGCTATTTTTTTCTATTCTGTGTTATAGCCAAACTTATCGGGGGCCTTTAGCTATTCGAGCGGATTTCCTTACCATCCGAGAGAATAGCTACGCAGTCAGGGCTGCGGTTCTCTCACTCCAATTATTTGTTTATGTAATGCAAAAGAGGGCTTTCTGAGTAACAAAGCGTTAGATTTGTGGAGATCACCCAACCGATGACTACACTCCAGATTACGGGAATGCCACCCCGAAAAATCAGTCAGTCGTCCTGTACGTTCATGCGCGGGCAAGAGGGAAAACACCGTACAAGATGAGGTCGCTGTTGGAATATATCGGGATCACGTCATAATTAGTCTGGTTTTGCCTTGGTCTTGGGTTGTTAAATAAATAAAATAAATCATAATCAGCAAATAATTCATACCAGACTTTTTAGCAGAATATACAGATTTATTATCTTATTTTCTATGCGAATGCTATTTTAAATGTACTTAACTGTAAAAATCAATATCTCCAATTGCGCCTAAATTGAATATAATTTCAAATTTTTAACAATGAGAAGGCATTTGTTTGTGTCTATTTAAAGTGTCTTTTGTGTAATAAATGTCAATCAAATTCCAATGACCGGTTTGTAAATTTTGAAAAACAAACTCTATTTTGACGTGGTAAAAATAAATAAAATTGGAAATTCTTAATATTTAAAATTAAGTAAAACGGTAGTTGTAATGGAGCTTTAATTATTAAACTAATCATTTTTTTGTGGTTAACCTAATATTCAATACAATGTGTGTAATTTAAATTGAACAATGCTGAATAATCCTGTTGCAACTTTTAAGTGCAAAATTGACGCATTAAAACTAGAAAGAGATACTTTTGAATCTAAAGTAAGAGAGCTTGAATTGAAATTATCGACAGTAACAGAATCCTTAGACGCTGTAATGAGAAATAAATTAATCCTAGAAACAACATGAAATAGTTTCCCTGAATAACCAGCTACAAATAAGCGAGGAAAGTGGAAATTTGGCCGACAAGAACGTTAAAAATACGACTGTTAAGCTTGACGAGATGACTGAGAAATTCGAAGAGTCTGTGCGGTAACTTATAAAATTATTTCAGCCAATTGAACTTTTTGCAAATGAGAAATACCGACTTGGAAACCCTCAATGATGAACTGAAGGGCCGACAAGAACGTTAAAAATACGACTGTTAAGCTTGACGAGATGACTGAGAAATTCGAAGAGTCTGTGCGGTAACCTTTAAAATTATTTCAGCCAATTGAACTTTTTGCAAATGAGAAATACCGACTTGGAAACCCTCAATGATGAACTGAAGAACAAAATGAGCGCCATTTCCTTAAGGCAAACAACCTTCGAGGATGACTTGGCTGACGTATTAGCTTAGCTGACTTTAAGGCTTATCGAAAGGTAGCCAATCTGGAAGATCTCAACTCAAAGCTGGAGGAAAGCCAAGAAGAGCTTAAAAAGTAATTTATTCCTTAATAAAGAACCCTTAATAACACTACCGACGAATTGGAGACCTTGAGCCGCGACTACAAGAGTTTAAGCTCAAAATCCCTAGAGGTTCCCTGTTGTTGATACTTAAGGATAGTAAAAAGGAGGACGAGTATGAGAAGACTATAAAGAATCAGAAAGATCGCCTAGATGAGGTACGTTTAGTGTAAAACCAGTCTGATCGAAAAATTGAGGAGTAAGCTCAAAATCCCTAGAGGTTCCCTGTTGTTGATACTTAAGGATAGTAAAAAGGAGGACGAGTATGAGAAGACTATAAAGAATCAGAAAGATCGCCTAGATGAGGTACGTTTAGTGTAAAACCAGTCTGATCGGAAAATTGAGGAGTTGTTAAGCCACCAGACACATATGGAGGACAAGATGGTCCTTCTGGAAGGTTCAACGTCTCCTAATTATAGAGTCCATTAATATTGAGAGGGTGAATGTCCAAAAGCTCACTGAAACGATGTCGTCCACCTTCCATGACATTAACAGTTTATAGAAGGCCATGTTATTTCTAATTCTCTGAGTCAATAAATTTGTTTTCTCTACAAATATGAGATCTATTCTTCATACGATTTCTCACGGCGACGTTGTGGTAAGCGTTTGCTTAGGAACAAAAATTAATGTGGTTAAACGAATTATTTCTTCAATTAACTTAATATAAAGCCAAGATACCGTATTTTTAGTTATTTGGTGTTGATTCTGTGGTTTTACTAAGAGTCCTTTTTGTGATAACATTTCCCATTTCAGTCGATAATTTTAAAAAATTAAAGTTCATTAAAATGTCAAAATATTTCGTTTGTGACCACTAAAATGTGAATTGGTTCCGTTTAGAAAGCCCGCTCAATTTAATCATTTTAGACAATTGATTGGTCTGCCAGATGTTACAGAGAAATTTAAATATAAGCAAAATAAAAAAATAAATTAAATAACGTATATTAAAAAGATTAATATTTAAATTTATTATGGCGAACATAGCTGATTTTGTTGGATTTGTTGCCTTCGCATCCACAATATTTCAACTATTCGGCGGAACGTTAGTTATCGTTTTGAAATTTTTTAGTGGTCCATGTCTCCACATTTTGCGTAACAAACGACTGGACGGACAGTCCCCAACTCCATACATTCTCACTATGATTAGGTACTGCCATTTTACCATTAAAGTTCGACTCTGTGGTCGTACTACGGCAAAATAACTATGGACCAGACGATTTTGTACTCAAATACGCTCGGAATAATCTTCAATGCGGCATATTTTGCTTTATTTTTGAGATTTACTAAATTCAAGGTAACTGTCTGGGCTATTCCAGTTTCATTTATTCTTAAAATTTTTTTTTCTGGCTTCAGTCTGCCTTCTTATGATCAGTTCTGTGGCCAGCATTGCTGACTTTGAAATGCAAAAATTCGTGTTGGGGCTATGCTGCAGTTTTGCCTCAATTCTGGTTTCCGCCTCGCCAATGTCCGACTTGGTTGTTTGTCGAATGACTTGATAGACCCACGTGGTCAGAACAAAGGATAGCAGTCATATGCCACGTCTTTTTTGTCTCTGCTGTTTGTTTGGGTCTTTTTCTTGGATGTTGTATGGAGTGGTTATAAACGACAGTTTCATGATAGTTGTATTCCTATAAATTTAGAACATTAATGTCATCGGCTCGGTCCTCTCGGCTCTTTCAGTTTTCGTTTGCTTCAAGTATAGGAAAATTTGTTATGATATTTAACATATTTTGCTTTATTTTTATTGTCACTTATATATGCCCGTACTGTTGTTTTGTGATGTCAAGTAGGTTACCTGTGAGTCTCTCAGGACAATCCGGTTCAGCAGTGAGGTATCAGTGATGACGGTGTCGCTCAAGACAGGCCTCTCACGTGGCCAAAAAAAGTTAAGAATCAGTGTCTTGGCTTCTATCCTACGATTAATTAGCATAACTGATTTTTCCCTCTTAAAAGTATAGTGTGTGTCCTGCCTAGGTGGAGGTTCAAGTAGTGGAAACATTACTACTCCCTTACCGAAGAATGCTATTATTACTGGACAGAAGGGACGCTCGCTGAGGTAGTAGAGGTTAAAAATCGATAATGGGAATAAAATGAATACAGTTTTTAGTTTTTTTTTTATCTCATTTCTTATTCTTGCCTCAATAAGTCGTCCATTATCAAAACATTTGAAATAAACGGGGATGGTTCTCGCAGCGCCTTAGAATCGTCATTGTCGTGGGTATGCTCACTGCTCTTGAAGTTAAAACCTTATTCGGTTCTAATAAAGATCTTACGTCCTGCCACAGTTTGGACTCTTCTCCTGTGACCTCTAGTACTACTGATCATATCTCTTCAAAAAGTTTGCCATCGTTTTTTCTGTTACTTGTCTCATCGACACTAATAGCCGATCTTTATTCTCATCAAAGTCTCGTCAAGTCGTTTGTAGGACAATCTTGATACCTGCTCTGACAAAATAATCGAAATTGACGTCACGGGGGATCATCATATCAGGAAGTAGGTTCTTTCAATAAAATAAAAATTACATTTGACAGTAAAGCCATATGTTGATAATTCAAGAGAACAAACTGTTCGACCACCTGCCTACGTGGCCTATATCGCAGTTTAACGCTATTTTAGAGAATTGGCATTAACTTTAGGATTTGCCCACGTTGTCCCTAAGCCGATTTGATCCCAAAAAATCCTATTTTAACATAAACATAAAAATTTGACCTCTTCTAACTTGAGGACTTCGCCTAAATGTCACTATCATCGAATTAATAACCACAATTAATATAAAATTTAAAATTTCGACCTCTTCTACTCGGATATTTACCAACCGGGTCTCTAACCCTTCTTGATATAATAAAGATCATTTTTACTTCCATTTTGTGTCATTTATGAAAAATTGCCTTATGTCAACGCACTTAATCGATTTTATCTAATAGCCCTTTCTAATTTTCTTCGATTATTAGCACTGACAAAAGTCTGATGTAACCACTCTTGGAAAAGTGACAAATACCGATGGCTTCTTCTTTTCCAACTTAATGATGACGGCTACTTACACAGGATCGGCCTACAGGGGAACCTGAACACTTAAAGAAAGAACTATGCGCCCTTTCGATAACATTTCGTTTTAAGCTCGTCGCAGCCAAAAACTTAGGGATTCTAGGACCAAAATCATCTTTGAAGGTAAAAAGGAGAGATAACCAATTAGAGGAACGGCTAATGTAAAAATTGGGTAGGATTAACCCTTATAGCTACATAAATTGGCGACTAATTCCAATTTCTGCTAACTAAATGTGAGGAAGATAAATCTGTAGTGAACCTAATGAGAGTTCTCGGTAATTAGCTGACAATAAAAGTTATCATCCAATTGAACGATTCTGGTGTCAATAATTCGCTTCCTCCTGAAAAGAGGTTCTTTTCATCTCTCGGAATATTTTAGATATTTTTAATAACCCCGAATATGTCTAAAAGAGGTTTATCCAGTTCCCCCTGTAGCAGTGGAACGAATCCTTTCAAAAAATAACGTTTATCCATATCCTCCATTATGAGAACCCATACTGGAGTACGGAAAAGTGGAATTTCATGCGATCCTGGGCATGCACTCGACGCCTTCTGAGTAAAGCTAAATCTCATGACGACTCTTAGGAATTAATAAGACAAAGATCAGACAAGAATCCTTGGACCAATTAGAGAGGTTTTGACTAGATCACACGTAAGCTAAGTTGGTTACCCAAACTTCATGTCACCAGTTCACTTAAAGAACACGGAAGAAGAGGAAGATGATCAAAGGATGCAAAAATCCGATATATTAACTATAACCCTAAACAGTTCCATCAAGTTTCTTCTAAGATCCTAACCACGCCTCTATCTCCCCTACACAAAAGAGATGAAAGGATACATCCTCAATAGAAATCCAAGAACCTCATCACTAGATCATGTCACAGACCAACCATCTATAACAAAAAGTCCTTAAAATAAGCAAATATCAATCATTTAAGAAAAGACTAACAAATCTGTCATATAAAAGAGGCCAAGGACCTACAAATACCCCCAATCGGCACCTTTAAAGTCATATTCCACAAGACTCTTTTCCGTTGGGTAGAGATCTATGAACCTAACAAACATAGACCACTCATCCCTATTAAAATTAATCTCATATTTCTAGTTTAACAACATCCACGACCTCAACAAACCTCCTCCACTTACAAACAATTTCAGATTCCTCAATCAGGATCCCCCAATACGACAAAACAAGCCAGGAAGCGAGCAAGCCGTTTTGGGAAGCAAAGTCAAACGTGAAGGTGTAAAGTTGGAAGAATTCGTTTTTATCGTTTTTTATGATATTTTTTAAATTTAAAATTTCTGTTTTTATTTGATTTAAATTCTCACATCTTTTCAAATTTATAAAAAATACTTTAAACGGTGAAAAAGGCTGACAAATTCAAAATAAGAAAATTTCTGCTGTTTTTTAGCGCTCATTTTCCAGGCCAAGATCAAAGATTCAATTTTTGTCAAATCAAAATTTAATTCTTTTATTAATTTTTTAATTCCGTCTGAATTTATAAATAATTTATTTTCTAATTTTATTATAATAATTTAACCCGAATAATTTTGGAAAATGATATCGATATGAGAATATGTTTCTTTATTGGAATAAAATTGAAGGGCAATTTCGTCCAAGTCTTCGTCGTACCTTTCGAACATGTCAGCAGCCCAATTCTGCTGGCAATTTAGTACTGAAGTGAGCAAATTCACGGATTTTAGTTTCTAGTGATTATATTGGGTAATCACTTTTTCTGCATATGCGGTCATTTACGCATTCACTAAGAATTGAAAATTATTTAAAAATATTTAAATTAAATAAAAATTATGTAATAATATAAAATAAAAATATTGTTTTTTAATGAAATATCCGTTACTGGTTTCCTGATCACCTACTTATTATTATCAACCCCAGGCTTACAATCTTTGGTAAACTCAGCACAAACAGTCATAACTAAGTAATCCAAGGGAGAAATTTTTTTTGTACCGATCAAATCTATCTTCCAATATTTTATTACAGGCTTCCGAAGAGAGGTAGAGAAATAGGTATGCCCTCTTCTATTTTCGTCGCACGTTTTACAGTCGCGGAAATCACTCCATTTTTCGGCGGAATGGTTTTCATAATGTAATCTTTGCCAAAGGATTTTGTCAGGGAGAAGGCAGTAAGATCCCTTTCAACTACTGTGTCGTGCCAGAAGGACTTGTCGCCTCACGGGTTGGATTAGTTTGACAAGAATTGACCTTCGCTGAAAACTCCATCTTATGGATTCGAATCCACGACCTTCAGATCGATTTCATCAAACGCTACTCTCAACCAGAAGGCCAAAAATACTACCGGCTATTTCGGGGTATTCCCCTTACTGTCTAAAATGGATTAACCATGCAGTAGAGGCTGCGGTCCTATACTTTCCCTGATTACTTTGAGATATCCTTATTCTTAGTCATGACTTACCAATAGTCCTGTGTTCGAATCCCCTTTGCAACCTGGTCGAAGGTTCTCTACCTGGCTCTGCCCCTTTCTTCTCTCAATTAGCGTGGTGTCATGTGATACACTTCTATCAAGAAATCCTAGGTGTTAGTACGGTATCATAAAGGATCCTTTTCTCCCCCTCACCACTGGATCATTTCTCTGAGGGGTTTCCACATCTATGATTTTGGACTTGTGGACATGTAGCAATGGAGGCTAAACAAGCATTATCTGGGCATTGCTGGAATAACTATATCTAAAATATTGTTTCCATGACGACATATATGAGAGCACTTGAGTGCATCGTGATTGTATTTTATAGGGAAATCAACACGCTCTGTTAAACAAGGGTTCTTTTGATGTGATATTCGAAAGATTGTGATAGAATACCCTTTTAATAAGATTGGTATCAATATACTGATATTATGGGGACTTTCGCCATTCTGAATCAAACCCGCTTTCTTTTTCCTTCTCATGTTTAAAGGTTCCACAATAGGGATATGCTTGGAATTAATGCGTCCTGCTTCAATAAGGGGAACTGGAAGAAACATATTTCAAGTATATCAGAACTTAAACGTCAAACTCTCCTAACACTCATCCCATGCTGGGACAGAGAGCCTGAGATCACGACTTAAGCTGGGAGCAATATTATGTATAATTTTGTATAAAATTAGTATAAAGACAAATAACACCAAAAAATAGTTAGATCGGACTTGAACAATCCAGAACTTCACAGAGATCCCCACCCTTTGAGAGTTCTTCTATCGATATCTCCCCATAATAGTAATACGGCTCAAAGTCTTTCAAGGAAACCTACAACATAAGCGAATCTGATGCCTTATAGTCTACAAGAGGGGCAGTTTGTCGATTTTCCACGTTTTTAATCAAAAATATTGCATAATGTGATATGTTTAATGTGACAATCAGTTTATACACGTGGGAGGGGACCCAGACCGAATCTGGTCCAATGGTCTTAGAAATTTAAGCTAGAAATTACGTTTACGGGTTCATCATTCGAGTAATAAGCTCCAGTAATGACTCTGAGACTTTGAACCTTTTGGCTCCTAATGCTTGTCCTCACAAACTGTTCCAAATGTTCCCATGTGTTTCTGTTAAAATATCTATTCTGAGGCATCACGTTGGAGAGAAAAAAAGTGGAACACAGTGCTTCCTTAAATAATCCAAATTCTGACCTGATTGAAGTTAAAGTCCCCAGCAGGGGAGGCATGTCCCCGATCATAGCCAGAGTGTCGGTAGTCGATTAGATTTGACCTAAATTCGGGGTCAATCATATCATCTGGTTGAAATTCACACTCTTTTCGACTGGCATTATGAACAAGGTCATCAAGGTTTACAAGGTACGAAGACCAAATCGGAGTCTTTGACACGCGGCTATAACCCACAGAGTAGTACTCTCTGTTAATTGTCTGTAGTTGATAGTCAACCCTTTTTTTTTCCTTTCTTTAATCAATATTCTAAATACAAGAAAAATAGAAAGGAGAGAAATATGCAGATAATACCGGATATACAGAAAATTCGATTCATAATAATTGAATTAGTTATTTATGCAATTTATTATTTTGGTATAATTATTTTTTTTAATATTTTAAATTAAGAATTAAATTAAATTTTCTGGTGAGGCTTTCATGGTTTACCCTTCTTCTCTGTGTTTCCGAGGGTTATGTAAATGAATAAAATGACTAAGAGCCCATCTCTTTTACGATTTGTATGGAAATGCAGTCAATCAGCCTCTAGCTGTCCCAATTACTAATTTATAATAGTTCAAATGAACTCTGAAAAATAAACGTAAATTATCTACAATTCACTTTAATTAATCAACTAAAATTTGCGTGGAAAATTGCCCTTTTCCCAAAAAATGATTGCGGACAAGCTCCAAAGACAGCGAAAATATAGTATTTAAAAATAGATATAAGATTGACTTACGAATTCAACTTAAAGACAAGGAAAGGACTCAATGGAGCTCAAGACAATGGGAAATACGATGGACCCCTTCAGATATCAAAATGTGTGGTTTCACTATCTAATTTAAATCCAATTACTGTCAAAGATCAAAATTTTATTGAATTTTAATTTTTATGAATTTTCGTTATTAACAGCCATTAACTAAATTCGTCAAATGGACCAGTTAGATTGTTGAAGCGAAAGCGTCCGTGCACGTGAGGTCAAAGGATAAGGGATTACCAGAAAAATCGTCATTACATCGGGGCTACACATATCGACGAATTCGAGCACAGAAGGGAAACTATTCCCATCCAAAGGCTGTTCAACGACTTCGTTTAAGGCTTTAAGCGTGGGGCCTTGCTGCCACTCCTCCTGAAGCGTTGTATGTAATTGCCTCTCAGCAACGGAGAGTTGTCTCTAAACTCTGACTTTAAGTCTATTTGCGACAAGAAAAACAGGATGGAGTAACCAAGTGGAGATCCTTGTAGTACCTCACTCGGCAACAGGTAGGATATTGATGTTGCCATACCGCACTCTCACCAATAATTTTATATTCAGATGAATACAAGTCTTACAAATCTTCTTTGTCTCAGAGGCATCGAATTAGAATCGAAGACCTTTTCAATGTCCACTGAAAGCAATACTTTTTTGCATATGAGTTTTTGGTGCGTTGAATCCACGTGCGAAATTTTGAAGTACCCTAGAACCGCTTTTGAGATGACTGGGAGTGCGTCATACGGCATTAAATACGAATGAAAAAATCACACCATGGGATCATATGTTTGAGGAAATTCAAACTCAAANCTTTTCAATGTCCACTGAAAGCAATACTTTTTTGCATGAGTTTTTGGTGCGTTGAATCCACGTGCGAAATTTTGAAGTACCCTAGAACCGCTTTTGAGATGACTGGGAGTGCGTCATACGGCATTAAATACGAATGAAAAAATCACACCATGGGATCATGTGTTTGAGGAAATTCAAACTCAAAACGGAGTTTTTTTTATTTATTTTTTTCGTGTACGATAATTCCATGGCTCCTCTATGAACTTGAGGGACGGTATTACACTGAATTATTAGGTTCACCATCTTTGTTGGCGTCAGATATAATCCTAAATTATATCCAAAAATGACCATCAAGAGGAGTTCCCTCGGACTGCTCGGGATCACCTGAACTTGTTCATTATGGCTATGACGGCAGTTTTCTGGTTCAATTAATTTATTATATTGCACACAAGGAGTTTGTTATCTCACATCTTGAGAAGTCGAAGAGCGGAGAAATCAAGATTGCCACGCACAAGCAGCTCGACGATACTTTAAATGAGATGGGCTATTAATGTCGATCAGAAGTAACAGAGGAAAGGATGGCAAACTTTCTGAAGAATTGCGATCCTCGAATCATACACCGCAGCGCGAAATGAATTATGATTGGGATCTGAAATCGCAGGAGAGTCCTAGCTGTGGTAGGACTTGCTTTACGAGAAGCCTAAAAACTACACTAAAACTATCTCTTATTTTAG
>RDEW01000018.1:1061594-1170696 GCA_011109175.1 Dicyema japonicum
GGGTAATTTGACAATTTGGGACTATGGGATTGTTTATTGGTGATGAAGGGCTCATACTAGAGATATATAGTTCTTCCACCTGACTGTCCCACTCGCACTCACAATCGTCGAGGCAAAAGGCAGAGGGACCCATCTTAGTCCCCATTAGTATCAATCTCATTGTGCATTCCCTCAAACCTCGGTTTACTTTAAGGATGTAGTCTTCACGCTGTCGGATTAGCAGACAGATTTGTCCAAGTTGTAGTGCCTCTGTCGCTAGTTTCTCTCCAATGTCTACGGAAGATGTCTATTTTAGAGGATTTAGGGTACCTTCGTGAGAGAATCAACGATAGGTCGCAACGAGTCAGATAGAGAATTTAATGCCACACTTATGTCTGAGTGATGAATGTTCATAGTCGATATAGTAATTTAAATTATATTAATTACATATTTAACTAAATAATTTTTTAATTTTAATTAATAAAAGACCGCCATTTAATTTGATGATGTTGTTTAACCCTTTTGTGTCTCATATCGTCGCTTTCATCAAAAATGGTCAGTATTCTACGAAACAAGAAGCGACCATGATCCGATTGTGGTGAAGATCAAAAGAGAGATCAACGTGAGGAGAATTCCTAGAAGCTACAATTACAAAAGGCGCTTACTGGAAATTGCATCGTGAAATCTCAGAAGACGAAATGAAGAACTGTCACTTGGATAGCTTCAGTTCTTTGGATAATGCCATCAGCTGCTTTACCCGCATAATCTTGGAAGCAAGATCAAGGCTATACCCAAAAATCACTTAAAAGGAAGACGGCTTTTATTAAAGAAAAAATCAACTTAAAAAACCTAACTGGATAACCTTGGAAATGAAACTCTGGATGAGAACATTTTATAATGAACTAAAGGCCAAAGAGTTCAGGGTCCAGAGGTTGAAGTGGAATCGTGTGCTTACAATAGTAAATCGAAATCGCACTACGGGAGAAGTGTGGAATGCTATTCCAAGTGTGGCAAAAGGCGATGAAATTTCATCGGAGGAAGATTATGTTCAAAGAGATGTGAACAACTTGATAAAATTGTATAGGAAATTTGTTGCTCTCGGATTTTGTGGACAAGGCAATGAACCATGGTTAATATACTCCTCAGAATTCTTCACATTTTTTAAACCCAGTGGCTCATCCAGTTATCTTTGTTGCTGCCATGAGAGGCAACGTTGCAATTATGTCGTCGGAGATCAATAGTTGAAACATAACCGACATTTTTGTGCTTCCGATTTTATGGGCAGTTATCAATGAGAGGTTCTAATGGTCTTGAATACTCATTTATAACCCAAGGCGTACAATCTTTGGTAAGCGGAGCACTAAGAGTCACGACTAATTAACCCAAGGGAGAACGTCTAGTTGTGCCGACCAAATCTATCCTCCAAAATTGTCTATTACAGGCTTCCGAAGAGAAGTAAGTAAGTTCCGTCCTTCTTCCATTTTCATCGGCCGTCCACCGTCACGGATCTCACTTCATTCTTTAGCAAAAGTTTTTTCATAATGGATAATCTTTACCAGTGAATTGGCCAGGGAGAAGGTTGGAAGATCCCTTTCAACAACTATGTCGTGACATAAAAACTTGTCGCCTCACGGTGGGATCTGTAAACCTTTGCTAAAAATTCCATTTTTTCGGATTCGAACCCACGACTGTCAGAACCAATGTCACCAGACGTTAATTTCAGTCAGAAGGCTTTTTCCTTTATAGAGATCAAGCTTTAGCATGACGCTCCCAATTGACTCATCAGCTCTTTAAGTTAATTTTTATTATTTGTCACTAAATTCTTATAAATCACATAAACACTTTCAAATACAACTTGGAAATCATAGGGAGCAGTAACTGTTCCGCATTAATGTGGATGGCCGCTGTTTTTTGGAGGTAGGAAATTTTAGTTATTATTGTTATCGTCACAAATTAAGAAAGGAAACACGACCATCAAGTGATCGCAGATTCCCTAAGTAGCCTCCTTACCTTTTCCTAATATTTGTATCGTTACTTGCCTCGCTTTCTATATGCTCGTGCTACATGTCATTCAGCTTCTGTTTTCCTCATAAGAAACTCGGCTGATTTTGGTCGTAACAGCAAATTATAAAACCTTTGTAGCCCCTTAGTACTGTTTCCTAAAAAGATCTTTTTTAGATTTGATTTAGACGGGTTTATACCCCACGCAGCACAATTATATCTTCGGTTGTATGTATTGCGTATACAGTAAGCTTAATGTGGAACTAAAGCAGCCTTTGCAGTGGCCAAGAAGGCTTAGATGGTTTTACGTTTTAAACAATTCTTACAACATTATACATTGTCTTTGAGTTCTAGTTAAACTCATCCAAAATTTCTTAGAGAAATGATGAGATCCCCAGAAGGTAAATATAGATGATTTTATCGATTGAAGTTAAAATTGATTAAAAGCAGCGCTTCCCGATTCGTTTTGAGTTCGCACCCCCCGATTTTATATCTAACAGAATTCGAACCGCACCAATTGGATGAACCAAGTGGTCAAGGTCAGAAGGTTGAGGAGGTGACATACCTCTATTGTAAGAGACATCTGAAACCCAAAGTCCTGAACAAAACAGTAACCAACACGCCAAGTCTCAGGATTCAAATCTCTACTGAAAAAAAACTTTTAGGATCTTAGTGAGAATTCGCACATATAAAAAGATAGTTAATATGATTCTAAATATGTTAGCATGACAACAAATCCTGTATATCTCTGCAACCTAGCCGATACAAGAATTTAAGACATATTGTTTTCACAGTCATAGACAGCAGGCAAATGCTAAAGAAGATTCCTCCACCATATCAAAAGTTCACCACGACGAAGACAACCCATGATTTTACATCAACTAGGGTCATTCATTACTTAAAAAACGCCCTGCTGGACAAAACGTTTTACTGTTTAAAATTCCGGTGTTTAAATAATTTTAGATAATAAAATCTCCGTATTGCTTTAAAAATCTTTCGATTAAAATTCCGACTCCATCGAAACTCTCTTATTTACTTCGATAAAATTATTACAATCAGCTTCAAGCCTACTTCCACGTGTAGTCATAACTATGGATAGCCAATTTCAATAAATGTTTCGCTCCTTGTCGGATTCTATGATAGCCTTTATTGAAGAAATAAAATCAACGTCTTTAAAATATCCTCTGATTTTAGTCAACATTCGAGAAGATTAAACACTCAAGTTATGCAAATTTGTATATAAAACAATACTTGTGCAAATATCATGTGTATTCACATACATCTGTCCCGAATATCGGTTTCCGTTGATCAAAACAAACACATTTTCAGTTCTCTAGCAAACGTAAGTAAAACATCGAAATAGCTTCTGTTAAGTTACCAAAATACTCTTTTCGGGAAGCGTAGGGAGGGTTACAAACCCCCAAACAAGCCTCGTAAGTTTTTACTGTTAAACTTAGATTCAACCAAGTTTTAGTGACCTCATTGATCAGTAGATGGAATGAGAAGATCAGATATTTTGTGGCACAATGCCTGTTGAGATTTTTTCGTAGACAAATGAATGAATCAAAAAACTGCTTTTACGTGTTCCACATAAGTCACAATAATATCCCTTGTGGGTTGATAGAAAATTGCCGGGGTATTTTTCTAACAACAGTTTTGACTTGTTCAATGAGTAACAATGACAAATTAGCATTTTATTAAAAATAATATAATAAAATTTTTGACCTTGTTGACCGAAAAATGAAATTTTTGTATTGATTCCACACTAAGGAATCAGAATGGTTCACCAAAAATCTGTCATAGCATCCGGGCTATTGATACCGTCTGGATTGATAGGTAAAATTTATCATTTGAAAACATCTTAGAGTTTTATAAACCCAGTGCCGATTTCCTTCAAAAATAAAAAAATTTATTTTTAGTCAATAAAGCGAGGCTTGCCAGAAAGAAAAGGATCAACGAGAAGGGTAATGGCTGATCCAAAAAATTGGAATGGCCATACTCCGAGGGAACTCGTTCTCGATTTACGCAGCCGGCTTTCTCAACTAACATTTGTTTTTTTGTTAAATAATTGTCATTTAAAAAAAATAAATAAATAAAATAAAATAAAGTTGAAAATAGAAGAGTTATATAGATCGGTCCCTTTTTCCTTTAAAAAATAAAAAAAATATTTTGAGACAACAAAGCGATTAAGGAGAATAAAGTTAAAAATAGAGGACAAAAAATCGGTCCCTTAAAGTTATGGTTTAAGATTAAGGTTTAAGATTATGACTAAGCTTAGGTTTAGGGGGTTTTTTGGGTTATTGTATAGAATTGAGGTTTAGGATTGCAACCTTTGATTAATGATTATTTGTAAATAAGTATTCAATATTATCGGGTTTTTTTCTAATTTTTTCGAATCTGCTTAAAGTAACGTTATTTCGGTTTTTTTCCTTGGGGGCTTAACATCTCCCTTGGGATTTAACTTCTCTTATTTTTCTTTGAAACAAATCTTAGTGGTTGTTAATGTTTTCAAAAGATGAATTGATCTTATAAACCCGGACAGCATCAACGACCATCTTCTTATGAGATAAGACATTTATTAATTTTTAACAATTGTTTTTTGTTGATAGTAAAACTCCCTCATTTTTTCAGGGGAAATATCAAGATGGTAAGAGACTGCGTTTTTACTGAGGCAAATATTTGCAGAATTCTGAGTGATAATAAATCCATTGACATTATATTTTATGACATGTGCTTCTTCTCCACAAATTCCTTTAGAGTTATTTAATTTTTACCTGTAATTGCGATATCTTCCAAATGTATTAATTTTCTATTTTTACAAACTTCAACTATAGCATCTACTGCTGCCCTTGTCATAACATAGCACGTGCCGAAACAATATGGAGGATATTCATCTAAGGGATACTCATCGTAGGAAATTGCCCTTGGAATTTAACTTTGAAGTTACCATTTTGAATTCTCTCTCTTCGGCTTAATATTCTTCAATAAAAAACCAAACAAAAAACGGCCATTTCGGTGCGGTTTCCAAACTGAGAAATCCTTAATGTTAAGGCTTCAATGTCGAAGAGGACATCGTCATCGACTTTAACAAAAAAAATAAATTTTCTAAAATTATAAAAAGCCCATCTTATTTTATTATTAAAAACCAACTTGAGAGCCTCAAGGCTTTTGATGCTCAAATTGAAGTAAGATTCGTAAAAGTCTGCGAATATAAGATCTCCATGTAGTTTTGTTCCTATCCAGATAAGAAGGTCGTCCAGTTTTATAGTGTCCCATGAAAAATACTAACGTTGCATTAAATGCCTTCATTGTTTTCTTATCACCCCACGTGTCTCTTATCGCCTGCTTCTTGCTTGATTTTTAGGTTCTAAGAAATAAATTAAATTTACCCGAAATTACCACTATCAAAGTTTTTTATATTTTTTCTCTATCAAAGTATCTATAGAGTGAATCTTGAAGACCAGGATAATGAATAGTAATATCACCTGAGCTAAAACTTCAAAAATATGTACTGCAATGACTGCTAGGAAACGTTTTCTCCTTAAATACATCATTGTGAATAGTGTTTTCGTGAGAATATAAAATTGGAACGGCAAAACAATATTTATTCATTAATTCATATTCTTTGGTAAGCCCAGATTAAATATTATTCAATACAATTGAAAAATTAAAATCAATAATATTAATAATTTAATGTGAATGTGGGCTATTCAATCAATTAAGCTTATCCAACAACATTTCCCAAATTTCCAAAAAAACCATGTTCTTGGTCCAACTGCTCTTCTAAAAAAGATAAATTAAATTATTATAATTTTTAATAATATACATTTCAGTGATCTTAATTCTCACATAAAAATCGCCGCTTAATAATTTTTCCTCTTTCACATCCGGAAGATCTTTGGTCTGGGACGGAACTTGTGTTGACACATTCTAATGCACGAATCTTTTCAAATCAGTTCAGACACCTGGAGCAGCTGCTTCGACCGCGGAAAACCTAAAAATCAAGAAATATTCTTTCCTCGGGGACCGCTACCGATTTACTCCTGTTACGGCTGAGTCATCGGGAGCCGTTGATCCAGTTACGGCTGAGTTCTTGCGCGAACTCGGAGAAATGCTTTCCAGAAAGAAAAGGGATCAACAAGTAGGGCAATGGCTGAGACAAAAGATTGGAATGGCCATACTCCGAGGGAACTCGTTTTCGATCCACGCAGCCGGCTTCCTCAACTAACATTTGTTTCTTTGTTAAATAATTGTCTTTAATTTGCTAAAAAATAATAATAATTCATGTCGAATGGCGAAGTGTAACGAGTTGCGGGAAATATGCTTGATGGCCCCTAATTCGAATCTCGCATGACTCTAAAACTCTAATAATTGACTCGAGTCAATGTTTCCCTAACACCAATGATTAGGGCGATTTTTTTACTTTAGAAATTCGAAAGTTTGACCTAAAAATTGACTTTATTGACTTTAAGATTTCAAAATTTTTACCATTTTTGACAAAAATTTTTTTAATGTGAAAGACAGTGGTTGGGTGTCGGGCAAAGTGGCTTAGGTCACGGGTTCGATTCTCGCTGCTGTTCACCTGGTGGAAGCTAAAAATGACTTGACGAGTGACGCGTCATCAGTGGACATCACTGCGGAACTGGATAGTCTAAAAGGACATACTTCATCAAACTATAGATATTTTCAGTTTATTAAAATTTTTGCGATAATATTAAACAAGTTCCCCTTCTGCTAAGAATTATTTTGGGTAGATTGCAGGAAATAAAAAGATCAACGCCTTTAAAATATCCTCTGATTTTCAAAAATCAATGAAAATTTTGACTTTTTTAAAATTATAACTTTTGATTTATACAATATTTTTGATTAATCAAATTTTATAAAAATTAAACAATTTTAAAAAACAGTAACAAGTTAGGGGGTACTGAGCGGATTCTTTAAAGGATGATCCGAATTCTACTTTCCAACACTGAGCTCCTTGTGAGAGTCGAAAAGACCTATTCAAGAAAATTTGAAACAAACACGGGCACTCCACAAGGAGACTCTCGTTCTCCTCTACTATTCACAATTCACTTGGAAGCCGCTACGAGGGAACTTAGACCGTTATACCAAGGAAAGACGGAAGAAGTGATCTACGCGGACGATGTAGACCTAATTTCTGAAGACAAAGAGATCCTGAAACACCTATTAGAAACAGCACCAGATGTACTAGGGAAATGATTTCTTACTGTGAACAGAGAGAGAACAGAATTCAGAGATAAGAAGGATGAGTAACGCCCTAGAAGAGAAGTGGCGACAAGTAAAGAAACTCGGTTCACTTATCGGTTCACTTATGGGAGATAGCGAAGATATATCCAAAAGAATTTTCATTGGACTGAAGTTACACGTAAATTATGTAATTTACGTGTAACTTCCAAGAAGCAACGGTTTATCGAAAAGCACAGGCAAGCTCAAAAGCGTATTGCAAGGATTCCAAATACGAATAATACATTATATTTGTGGATTTATTTATCAAAAGCACAAAAAATCAATCAAAAATGATCCCCGCCGACATAATCGTCGATGATGTCTATAGCCGACATAATCGTCGATGATGTCTATAACAGTCGACAGTACCACCGCACCGGCACTTATGAGTCTGGCAAATCTTCAGTTCAAGTCTGATGGAGATACCGGTGCGGACATTATCGTCATCAAGGTGGGTCCCGACGCTACCAAAGGGGAGGACATTGTTCCGAGCGCCATTCCATTCGCATCTACCAGTGACTAGACAGGCACGTCGGTGTATGTTTAATGGGTTCAGAGGCCTCTCTATTTATCCTCGCATACATTATATTAAAGACTACTGATTGTTCTGTATCTTCCAGACCCATTTATCTGCAAACATACCGCATTATAATCTACCAACTCCTGCAATCAAACTTTTTCGACAAATGTGGTCATTTTTTCCTTCGGATACCAAATTATCGTTATTTATAGTAAGTTTGTGTGTCTGTCTGTTTGTTATCGATTTTTATGCCTACGGCCATTTCTATAGGTGGATCCAACTGAGGTAGTGTGATCATTTCAATATAAAGGAAGATTGGGACATCTAGGACAGAATAATGCCACGTGGATGGGTCCCCAGATAAATTATATGTTATGTTATCCAAATTAAGTCTGTCCGACCCTTGGAGATCTCATGAGCAATTTGGAGCATCCTTGATATAGGCATTCTCTTGACGTCTTCTACCGTGGATAGCCACCGAGTCCTCGGTCGACCAGGTCTTCTCTTCCCAGTAATATTGCTCTGCATAATGGTTCTTTCCAGGAATCAGAGCGGACAACATTCCAAGCTCCGTCACCATTTCGATTAATAGACATCCCAGAAAGACAACATTATCGCAACTCTATTTTCTCACTCCCAATTTTTAGTTCCATTATTCCATTATTAGCAGTCTTCATAAATCCAAGATAAAAAGCTCGAAAATTTTAATTTTCTAAAATAATGTTAAAATGAGATTTTCGAGATCAAATCGAGGATAATGGCCACGTGGTAGGTTTCCAAGATAGAAGAGGTCGAAAATTTGATATTAATGCTAAATGAGATTTTGGGGAGGAATTCAGCTTTAGGGAGCACGTAGACAGGTCCTCATGTTATCAGAGTATTCTGGCTGCGACTAAGAAACTTTTAGGTATTATTATAAGAAAATCAAAATTTCAACCTCTTAACTCTGGGACATATACCTTGTGGTTTCTAACCATCCTTTATACTATAAGTATCATTTTTACATTATTCTGTCCAGGTAAAGAAAAAAACCGAAAAAAGTGATTCTATGTGTGTCAATTTAGAATTTTCTAGACTTTCGCTACGGTCACACTGTCTGTTGTGGAGCATGTTAATGGAGAAAGGATAACCTTTACAGGCAAATGTGGCACATTTGAACAAACGGGTTATTTGGAAATTCTAAACTATTAGTAATGATGCTCGTTTCACTCGTTGGAACTGAGAGTTTGTTGATCAGTGAACCTCTTGAATATTTACAATTGGATCTATTCCTTACATGAATAAGTTCCTATTCCTTATTTTTGAAATTGTTACCTTAATTTGTTACCCCCGTCGACATAATTGATCTGTTCTCACGATAGCAACAATTTAAAGTGGAGGAGCGACTGGGTTTCTGGACCTTATGTTTTCTGAGACAAGCTAGACGTCTTTCACCTGTCATTAACAAGAATGAATTTAAAATACCTTTCTTAAATTATTACCCCCAACCAAGACAGATCCTCCTTCACGTTGAGTCCCGATGGTCAGGACAAATAAATTACCACAGTCAGAATGATCCGCATCCAATCCGACCATCGTGTCTTAAAGATCCGCAACTGTGGGAATCTCTCTAGTGGAGTATGGAAGATAGAGATTTTTTAGATGGCGACAAGTCATTAGGCGTCTCTTTAGAAGGGTGGATCACATTACGCCATTTAGTATTTAAAAAGGCACAAAGAAGAAAAGAATACTTCGACCATGTAGGTACCGGGGGGAAATGTAGCACACAGCTAATCGGGACAGCTTAACTACCATATTGCAAATAGGCAAGGATTCCCTCTCCTTCCCATACTCACAACACTTCCAATGAGAGCTCAAGTCAGCATCTGTATAAGCAATCTGACGATAGTGTTAAATACGGTTGATGATAGCGCTCATAAATACCGACTTTGTGAATCTACCACCTTTAAACTCAAGGCCCAGTAATGAATGAGGCACTCCTGGGTAAAAATATAATCCTTGACTTAGGGTTAGAGGATCAAGGATTAAAACCACTCTATAGAGTGACTCTTAGTACCCCGAATGGATGATCCACAAATCTGCACTAAAAACGCCTTCACTACTTACGTTAACCCTAATTGGAGTCAACAGCCATTTTGGCCTAGGACAGTCCGTCACAGCGCGGGTTCCCATTTACCCCCATTTGAAAACTTTACAGAGGAATTTTATTTAGTGAGACCGGTCAGTCACAAAAGTTTAAAATATCATTCCGATTCGTCCTCAGAATCCACCCTCTTTATATTTTTCGGAGTAGATACCACGTGGCAAGGCTAGCATATAAATTTGACACAACCGTATCATCAGCAGGACTCTCCTCCTTGTTCTCTTCTGATACTTTCGGTAATGGGAGGTCAATCGACATGATACTTAAGTCACTGGCCAGGATATCATCAATGTTTCTGGTAGAAATATTTTTCGGAGTATATAAATGGGAGATTCCGTAGTTAAATTCGGATTCAAAACTGGATTCAAATAAAGTTTGATTCTCCCGGCGTTTGATATTTCTAAATGGAGTCGTCAACCAACCTCATAGCAGAACATTCCATCTGGGACTTGCAAATGTCCTTGCTGAATAGCAGGGATTTGTCGCTTATAGACCACTTGAGATTTCCGTGAGAATCCTTCAGTTGAGTTAAAACACCCACCAAAGTTTTCTTGAGTAAATCAGCCTTCTGAGAAGCCGTCATTAAACCAGGAGTGGCCTTTTTTGACTTAAATATGGCTTTTTTTCTTATTAGTTGGGAGGCGCTTGATCTGTTGCTTGACTATTGGGCTTTCCATTTTTTTTCGTTTTAGTTTTGAATTTTTCTCCATCAAACTTTATTAAAATAACTCGAAATAGTCCACAACATTCAAGTTTTTAAAATCCGCAATCTAAATTTAAAAATATTAATAATTATAAAAATATTGATTATTGTATAATTTTATTATCCAATAAGTTATACGCGGACGACATCACGTGTTAGTAAGTTTGTTGTTATCGTGGTCTTTGAAATTTTTTCTTTTAAATTTCAAGGTACGCTGAACATCCTAGCCGCTTATTGATGTGTTTCCCACGAATCCTTTAAAACTCTTTTTGCGATATGTAAACTAGAATGAAAACGTCCTCCTCAATGACGTGTCTATCTCAGTCACCACCACACAACAAATCTTAGGGTCACATTCGACCATGGACTATCCTTCTCTTAGAATGTTCCCTCTTACGATTTGTATGGAAATGTGATCTCAACAAACCATCCCTCTCTCCGTCTGTGCCTCCTTTGCTGTCAACACTCCGATGGCGATTGGGTCATAGAAGAAAACGATTTGGTTCATAGAATTCTCAAGGTGAAAAAGAACTATCCTTTTAATGTCCCGTATTGTTTCAGTTTCGTCTCTCGCTGAGGCCGATCGTTAGTGAGGATTGAAAAAAAATCAGCGCCCCCAAGTCAGTTATTTCCCACCTTTCCATTAAAAGAGTTGTCGGCCTTATTTTACCATGATTTTAATTTGATTTTTTACAAGTGATCTATCCCTCGAGTGACATAGTCTCTGACTTTTTTACCATTTGTAGGCTGATATGTTTAATTTCGGAAAGAATCCAATGCTCGGTTAAGAGATATCTCGTGTAAATATTATCCTCAGGATTTTAAAGGGACCGTCACGCGTGATTCTTTTTTTCAATGCCGTCATGGGTAAGCTTATCTACTTCACAGTTTCCCGAATCTTCATTTTCTAGCACGAGTTGACAAATTGCGTCATCCAAGGATCTATCCGCCCGTTACTTTGTACCTTGAAATGATATATCTCTTGCTGTGTTGAAAAGATCGGTAGAAGAGGGACACTCCATGGATTCCTAGAAAGGGCATAAAAAACTTGACGATTTTCCTGATTAAAACATTCATGCATTGCGAGACTTGCACTTTCCAAATATCAGTTTTCTCCCAACAAAGTGCGACAACATCATGGGTCCCCTTCTCTTATTTGAATGAACGATTGGAACCAACGCCATAATTGAAGATATAACTTGTCCAAACCTCCAATAGCGATCATGTCGAACAAAAAACTAGGCAACAAGGATTCATCCAATGACACGTTTTAAAGGGGTTCAAAAAATAATCCGTCTCTCTTCTTAAGACAGTCAAATGATCGTTTGATGAGTCACATTTCAATTTTCTGGCTATATTCGAGCCAAAATTGTCAAACACGTGGCCCTTTGTAAGCAAGCATGCGACCCGCACAGATGATTGTCATATAGTCTACGACATTGGTTCGGACCGCTCATTAAAATGGGACACAAGAGAAATCCAGTGGATTTCTGTCAATGGCGTCTAATTGACAGGTTGCGGTTAAAAGCGTTCTACTTGGTCAGAAGACATTCACACGCTTTAACTTTACGCTCGCCCTTATATATGAACGCTCCAATTCAGTCAGCTGCTAAAAGGCATGAATAATCAGTTCATGGATGTTCCATTCTATACAGCAGTCCGTTGGTTGTGACACACAAAGTACTCACGATTTTATTTGCTAAGACCAGAAATCGCTTTATTTTTGAGATGAAAGGTAAAACAGAGATGAAATAAAAGATGAAAATTGGATCCAGGATTTAGGTTCGCAGTAGACATTACTGCATATTTGAGGATCTGAATTTGAAATTACAAGCCAAAAACAAATCATCACTCACTTGTATGACAACATCATGACAAAACTAAGCTTATAGAAGTCACATGGAAATTTTGTTATACAAAAAATTATCATGAAAAAACGGCACCTCAGGACAGATTAAAGAGTGATTTGATAATATCGAAAAAATAATTAAATTTGTTATATTTGTGGTTGTGGAGCGTTAGCGTAATATAGTAGTTGTATTAGGCTTGCAAATATTAAATACACCTCAATAAGATTACGGTGTTTTTCAGATTTGTTAGTGTGGCCCGCTTGTATACTCAAATTATCTAATGCGGCCCCAGGAGCGATTGAGATGCGAGCTCTAATTTCCTGGAAGCAGGAACTGAATCTTTCCTTAATGGTTTCAAATAACTGTCTAACTGTAAGAACACGTTATAATCAATAAGAATTATTCGGTCATAATTGCTCGTTCCAGTATTTATGGTGGTTGTATCTAGGCAGTTACAATGTTCGAAAGCTCCTTGCATCCAGAATATACTCAATCTTGTATAAACTTAATCAGCGTCTTTCTCGAAGCTTGTGTTTCTCACACCGTCAAAGATTTTTAAAAGAATATAAGGGTTGCTGACTAAACCAGAAATGGGTGTTAATATCTTTAAGTTAATTTATCATTTCATGACCAGAGCCAACTCAGTCATCAACAGCAAAATTATCTTCCCTTCAATATACGGATTCATGTACAACTTATTCACTTATTTAATTCTACTTTCAGAAACGGATGTAAAAGAAGCACTGCTCAATACAAAGACTACCTACTCCCACGGCCCAGATGGAATCCCTGTTATCCTGCAGAAAAATCTTGGACCGGAGGGATAGGACCCTTACAAAAATATAATTGGTCTTTAAGGGAAAATGCGATCCCCTCACTATGGAAACTCGCCTACATCCGCCCGATATTGAAGATGGGAAAACCAAAAAACGACCTGGCATCGTTGCTATCTTCAATGTCGAAAATTCTGGAAAAACTAGTTCTTCAGAAGATCAAGGAACAATTCCAGAAAAAGGATTCCAACACGGATTTATATCCATTCACTCGACGGATACCCATTTACAATCCCTGAGTGATTATATTCGTTCGGAGTTCACCAACAAAGCTTGGCATAAAAAGACAATTGTATTTTCTGTAGACAGTAACAAAGCATTCGACTCTATCCCAAGAAACAGACTCACCATGAAAATCTATCAGACGGATATACTTGAAAATTTCAAACTCTGGACTGTGAATTCCCTCGGTGGACAAAGAGGACGAGTCTGTTTAGAAACCTACGGTCGAGCTCTCGTTTAATTCCAAATGGAATACCCCAAGGATCTCCTCTGTCCCCTATACTCTTCAACTTTTCTAGAATGATATCCCGACTCCGAGCATGAGGATGACCTTCTACTGGCTTATGCAGATGATACTGTTATTGAATACAGGGACCGAGACGTTCAGGTGGCCTCTGAGAGATTACATTACTTGCTTAATCTATTGGTTAGATGATAACAGTCCGTCGATCAGCCCGGAAAAATCGGTTACGTCTCTCCTTACCTCTGATAAGAGAATATCCAACAGGACAGTGGATATAGAAGTAGATGGAAGCAAGTTGCCATTCCAAAAATGGTAGAAGATCCTGGGAGTAGTATTCGACACTCATATGACTTTCTCGCACCACGTGAGGAATGTTTTAAACAAATGTGAAAAGAAGATCAACCTCTTGAAGGGGATCTCTGGTTAATGGAAGATCGGAAGTCATCCCGTTCTGAATTCACAATACAGCCAGTACATCGAGCCATGAATACCATATGCATGAGGCCATGCATATCATACCCTCAAATATCTTGGACGATTGCCCAGAGAATTGCGGCAATTCAATAAAAAAGCGTTTTTCGTGATAGAAAACTGGATCAAAGGCGATCTAAATTATACACCCACCTTCTTTGAAGACATAATAAGAAGAAAAAGAGGCCAAACTCAACGATACCAGAGGATCACTCGTTTACTGCGTGCTTGTGTTGGATCGAGGGAAGACCACCGGGCCAAGCTGAGACCCTATTGAAATTCGTCGGGATCACATAATTTCTTGTTTTTGTTAACTGTGGTCTTTGGAAATAAATTTCAATTTTAATTTTTATTTAATTATAAATAAAATTTAAAAAAACAATAAAATAAATAAATAACTTTTATGTCGTCGTTCGAAAGCTCAAATATCAACCAGAACTCTGAAAACGACGAAAATAATGGAATTTATAGTTTCAAATACGGCTTATTTAAGAAAAACTGGCCGAAATGACCAAGAACTTTAATGACATGTCCCTGGCACATACAATAGCGGTCGACGAGAACTTCCAATTTGCCACTGAGGACTTCGACAACGACAACAGTATACAATCAACCATCAAGAAGATCTTTCACGACGCCTTCTGGGATATTCTGGATACCCAGTTGAATGAAACTCCTCCAAATTACACACAGGCCATCTCCCTCCTTCAAGAATTAAAACTTGTAAGTCTCTGACTTAGTAGAATTTCAACTTCGTCATTTCTGAAAGGCATCCTATGCTGAGGGACCAAGTGGACTCTTATTTGGACCAAGAGCATATCAGAAACAGCTCTCCACGGATACCTTCGAACTTGGTGAATACGCAGATTTTGTTATCCGGATGATGGCCAATCTGTGTGCGCCAATCAGGGATCAGCAAGTGGCCAGTTTGTACTCTTTCAAGGACCGGCCGGCTCTCCTCTTTAGGTAGTTAGTCTGTCCTTACATTGTAGGAACATATTTGAGATTATGGAACTTATGAAGGTTGATATGATCAACTTCCTGATCAAAAGGGCGAGACCGATGATTCTCCAGCATTCCGTGGAATATGAAAAAGCCAAGTTTTCCACCGTATTCGGTTATCCGTGACCGTAATCGTAGAAACCGAGAAGGACGGCATTGAGTTTACCAAAAATTGGCTAAAAGAGGCCGTCAAACGATGTGGAAACGACACGGCCATGAATATCCTCAACAACGCCTACTTAGACCTCCTCAACATGTCTTTGGATGAGTCTTATCACCTCCCAGAAGTAAGGTTGGTTTAACAAAGACTCTTATTCTGGACGGGTTCCGAGTTGTCTATACTTCTGAGAATACGGCCAAAATATGCTTGTTATGTGCGGTTCTGTCCCTTCTCAGTGCTCACGTGAGGGAGGTGACCAGGGAGATGCTTGCAACTTGTTATGATATGCTGGTTAGCAAGTTTTACCCATTCACCTATATGTATGTGGGTTACTGAGTGCAGACGGTTGACAAAAAACGCGGAAGATGCTTCGAATGTGTTCATGGAGGTGCTAATGGAATTTATGAGAGTTGGAGAGTCTTATGAAGGGTTGAGGACTGCCATTAGGACGAGCTGTGTGGAAACATGAGGGTGTTTAAGCTGTTGTGTAAGTGTGGGGTTACTTTAGTTGAAAGAATTTGTGACTTTTATGGGAAGAAGTTGAGAGGAGAGTTATGTGAAATCCCCAATGGGTTAAATGTGGCTGAAAATGTACTGAATATATTGGGGGATCAGTTCAGTCAGTTAATGTCCTACAATCGGACTGTTTATGGGACTTGGTATGACAAGATCATACTTGAGTGTAAGGATAGCAATAATTAGCCACATTTCTTGCTTATTATTCTTATCTTGATTTACTTGACTTTTAGTGGTTTGTAGTTAGTCATATTTGTTTGGCTTACTGGTGGTTGATTTGTGATATCTGTGTTTTTAATAGAGTGGGTGTTGATTAAGGACTCCGGGATTACTGGGATAAAGATATAAAAAATCAATTGAGTACGGCGAGTTTGTGCTACTCGATTATTTAAGTGATCATAAACCGAGGAGGTCGATACAGGGAACTTGGTTGTGGAGTCAGCTTATATTTTGGAAAGCTTCAAGGTATCTGAGAGAGGTTTAGAGAGGAGTGATGAAACCCCTTTGGAAATTTCATTGTCGTAGAACTGTTTCAAAATTGTGTACATATAATCGTGGTTGTAATATGGACATGAATCCGTCAACGTTAAACTCTTACGGCGAGGTTAGCAGGAAATTATTTGTTTTCGATGAAATTAGTCCCATTGGTGTCTCATTTACTTATTAGGTTGATAATCTAATATATAAATATGTTCAGTGTCTATTCGTGGTGTCGTGTATCAAAGCATACAAATGGTAGGCATTGAGATTTATTGATAATTTGATTGCTTAATTGATGTACTTTGAGCTGTAATATGGATGTTATTGAGAATGACGTCATTATTTATAGTCAAACCTAGATTCGAAGAAAACCTCACCTCGGTTTTTGGAACAAACTCAGAATCTTGAACACTTGGTAGGATTGAGGTAAAAATGGAAAATATCCTTTCAGGTAGATTAGTAAATAATCTGCATAAATGAATATCCCTGAGTTCAGGTTCACTGGAACATAAAGATTCGCCATAAAAGTATTGAATAAAATTGGAGTCGTCGAAATCCCCGTTGTCTTGGGAGAAGAAAATACGTTCTTCAATATGCCTTGAAGATAATCCGTTCGATAATCTTCGATATCGAGCATATGAGGCTGATAGGTCTATAGCTCAGGGGTCTCTACTCGATTTACCAGGTTTAAGGACCATCTCAACTATGTAACTTTTCTACCAATCCAGATTATGTTTACATTTTATACTTACGTTAAATACAAAAAAGGTGAGAGAACGATCTTTTAGTATTTTTAGACACAGCTTTCGATTTCCGGCTATCTAAAACCACAGACATTCCTTATACGCAAATCCAGAAGATCTTTGGAGTGACATTCGACTCTTATAACGTTCTCCAGTCACACGGAGGAAGTGTTAACAAAGGGTCTTCAGAAATGAAACATCCTAAAACCTATCATAAAAAAGAACTCAGGGACAAGCACACGAGCAGATCGAGCGTATGAACTCTAAGGCGGAAGATCATGCGGCATATGCATCAGACATCATATCCATCCCTAATCACCTTTCAGAAACGGGTAAGTTAAGAAACAACCAAGGCTTCCTGTTTAAGTTTTTGATTATGGCTTAAAGTTCTTGATTATGGCTAAATCCATTGGTAGAAGATGAGCAGTTGTGTTTTTGGAAGGAATATAGTTTCAATTTTCTAAAATCCATTAAACAAGCGAATTATAAACTCAGTTTACCCATTTTCACTTTTTTTAAGAATTTCTGAAAGTGTCGAAATTCCCATATTATTGTTTTATGGGATAAATTTTATCTTGTAGAATTAGGAATATATTTTTATAGTCATTTTTATGTATTTTTTTATTTCACAAGTCTTTCTTTTCTGTGCAAATTAAATTATGGGTTAAGCATTGACATAGATTACGTTTTAAGACTTTTAGTCATCAAATTCAAGATAACGCTTTGTCATCAAGTTGACCATTTTGGACAACCACGTTGGGCTTTTAGATTTCAAAAACTGCCTCATGCTTCCCAAAATCATTTTCAGAGGGTGACACTGTTATTAAGATCTTCTATCTTTCCTTGATGGTGAACTTGAGTCACATGTAAATATGACTTTGAATATACATTTTGACAAAAATGAATGGATTTAAACAGCACTTCCTGTTGGTTCAGTAGGAAATATCCTATTATACCTTTGGACACTCAATTGAGTCATATTTTACCTATTCAGTTCATCCTAGGATGTAGGGATTCCGGTTTAAACGTATCTCTTTTACCCTCAGGAGCTATGGGTGCATGGAAGGATTTATTTCTTAATACTCCTGATGAAGTACTAATCGTAAATCGCATTTAAGATGTGTTTTTGATAAGGTCTTCCTTGAGAGCTGTGGAGATAAAAGAAAACTTGTCTGCCTCAAAACTGCCAGCAGTCATTCAACGGTTACTTGGTTGAATGCCTATCCTATTACTGAAATTGATGACCAGCTGGATGATAAGAGAATAGCCGTTTCGCTCCGCTTTGACCTTAAAGTATGTGCTGTGATTATTTCGCAGTTAGTTTGTTGACTACAAAAAGGGACCCCGAAAATAGGGATGACTGATCAAACTCATTTACATACAAATCATAAGAGGAAAAAATTTTTCAACCAAATAAGAAAATAAAAGTCAGAATTAAACTATTTAAAGATTGGCTGTATGAATTTATTCTCTTTCGTATTGAGCCATTCATGGCTCTCTTACTGCAATCTCTTGGTCACCATTACCAATCTGATTTTCACTCCAGCATTGTTTTTCTATGGGCACGATTTCGTCATCCTCAACTTGTTGTAAGAAATGAATGACCTCATTATTATCATTTTCTTAAAGTTCATCCCATGTCGGAGCTCCACTAACATGCTTTCAAGAGTTTTCTTTAACACAAAACATCCATGTATGACTTGTAGAACTTAAAATTCTCTCCCAAAACAATAGAAATAATTTTAATTTTCGCATTGTATATTTGAGACAACTCTCCAGCGAGGAAGTGCTATTTATGAAGTTTTTCTACTTTAACCACTTTCAGCAACTCCTGAAAAATGATTCCAACCTCTACTAAAGTAATCTCACTTGTCCTTTTATAAAAAAATATGTCCGGCTTATTATGCTGTACTTTGAGATCCGTCATTAGCGTCGTATCGACTCGGATCTCAACATTCTCAGTTGTGACTATTGATTGGACTGAGTGAGTCTTCAGCTTCTTTAAAATTTCATCCAAGTTCATAGGATTTCAAATTTTCTTTAATTGCAAGATTCATTCCAAATAGTAGCTTTTTAACCAAAATTTTGTAAGGAATCTTTTTAGTGGCAAGCCGATTAGTTCGAGAAGACTTTGAACTCTCCCAATTTGGAATTAAATTCCTCAAGATAATTTCTTAAATTGGATATTTCATAATTCTGTGAGAGAGCTCCACAAGAATCACTCTTGATAGAATTCTTTGTACATGACAATCTTGAGAGTTTTTTGATATCGGAGATAGACTTCGAGGTCTCAAACTTTTCATTGAAAGTATCCGTTATAATGGACTATCCATTCCTCGGAATACGATTAAATCTCTGACGAGAAAGTCTGACAACCTCGCTGGCCCACTCTACTCTACAACATCAGCCATGGCTATCAGAGCTTGCGGTTTTGTGCTAAAAACAGCATCCGAAGTAATCTCCAGAACATTATACAGTTCCCGAGCCATTCTACTTCGTCCGTGTTTTCAGTTTCCATGTCAGCAGGAAGGCCCGTAGAATATGTTTCAAATTGTTTATTCAAAACAAACATGCCCTACACCACAAAAGATTTTTTTATTCAGGAATTGATTTTTCAACCAAAGATAATTACTAATTTATAAAATTGTGGAAGTTTATTTTCAAAATTAAATTTATTTCCATTTTGATAGACGTGATTAAATTCTTATTATTTTTGTTCATAAAGAAATAACTGAGTAATCATGAGTAGTTAATTACTGAGTCCAGCGGATATGATCGAGTGGCTGTTACCTCTGACTACTGCCAGGGATATCCTTTGGAATAGCCACTCGGTTTCCCGACGCTCCCTCGAGGCTTTGGTCAATAGACACCTAAGTGCTCTAAGGAAAAAGACCGTCTTGGGGCCAAAGACTCCGCTCGTCTCGACGACCACTGGCTGTAAATGGTAACGGTTTAGGAGGCTGCTGTATTTCTATATTTTTGAGTTTTCATATAAACGGGAGGCCTCTACCGCTTTCATTGCCGACCTCAAAAGTTTCGACTGGGAAAAGCTGTCAGTACAGGCAGCATCCCGAATTAAGCATTTGCCCCGAGAGAAGGGGAAGACAGTAATTCCATCGGGTCGCTTCCCATCATCCCTACTCAAGCCCGTTGGCTCTAGAATGGATGGGTATCCCGCCAACTCGAGGGCGCGCTTCACCACTTCATTTATAGCCTTGTGTCTAGCGAATCGACCTGCGCTTTTTCGACAAGAAAGGGCATGATGTCCATAGCAGTCGACCTTCCGGCCGCATCGGCACTCATGGGGTTGACAAACTTTCAATCCAAGTCTGATGGAGACTCCGGTGCGGACCGTTTCATCGTCTAGATGAGTTTCCACGTTTCCAATGGGTAGGGCATTGATCCAAGCCCCGCTCCACTCGCATCTTGCAGTTAAAAGACAGGCTCGTCGGTGTTGGTTAGATATTTTCAAAAGCCTCTCGTATTAATCCTCGCAGACAGACTCATAAAGGTCTCTCTGTTCGGGTTGTTTGACTTTAGGGTGTACCAAATCTTCGATCTTTGACAACTCTGATGGGAGCTGGAGAATCATCATGATCAAATTCTGATTGGAGTCCAATGAGGATTGATATGCCGGTGTAAAATCAGATGGTGAGAAAATTCCGAGTCCATCAAAGCGAACGGGCAAGGTAGCTTGTTCCCATCCTTATTCGTCGAATGAGGAATGAATGATAAAAACGAAAATCTCATTTATTAGTTTTCAACAATTGTTTTTTTTTGTTGATAGTAAAACTCTCTCATTTCATCAGGGGATTGATCAAAATGGTGAGAGACTGCGTTTTTACTGAGGCAAATAGTTGCAGAATTCTGAGTGATAATAAATCCCTCGACATTATATTTTATGACATGTGCTTCTTCTCCACAAATTCCTTAGAGTTATTTAATTTTTACCTGTAATTGCGACATCTTCCAAATGTATTAATTTTTTATTTTTACAAACTTCAACTATAGCATCTACTGCTGCCCTTGTCATAACATAGCACGTGCCGGAACAATATGGAGGATTCATCCAAGGATACTCATCATAGGAAATTGCCCTTGGAATTTAACTTTGAAGTTACCATTTTGAATTGTCCCTTATCGGCTTACCATCCTTAAACAAAAACCCAAACAAAAAACGGCCATTTTGTTTGATGCGGTTTCCAAACTGAGAAATCCTTAATGTCAATTCTTCAATGTTGAAAAGGACGTCGTCATCGATTTTAACAAAAAAATTAAAATTCTTAAAGTTATAAAAAGCCCATCTTATTTTATTAATAAGGACCAACTTGAGAGCCTCAATGCTTTTGATGCTCAAATTGAAGTAAGATTCGTAAAAGTCTGCGAATATAAGATCTCCATGTAGTTTTGATTCCTCATCCAGATAAGAAGGTCGTCCAGTTTTATAGTGTCCCATGAAAAATACTAACGTTGCATTAAATTCCTTTATTGTTTTCTTATTACCCCACGTGTCTCTAATCACCTGCCTTCTTTCTTGATTTTTAGGATCTAATAGATAAATTAAGTTTACCCGAGATTACCACTATCAAAATATTTGTGTTTTTCTCCATCAAATTATCTATAGAGTACATCTTGAAGACCAGGATAATAAATAGTAAAATCACCTGAGCTAAAACTTCAAAAATATGTACTGCAATGACTGCTATATACGTTTTCTCCTTAAATACATTATTGTGAATCGTGTTTTCGTGAGAATCTAAAATTGGAACGGCATAAATAATATATATTATTTAATGATATTTCGGCAGCTTATACATCGTGATTCTAGGACTCAAATGATTTCCTTAAGGCGTGTCATTATTTTGCATATTACACAAAAGGGATCCAGATAACAGGGATGTCTGATCAAGTGGATTTCCTTCATATCGTGAAAGGAATTGACTTTCAACCCAGAAGCTATTTACTAATTTATTAAAATTTGGAAGTTTATTTTCAAAATTGAATTTATTTTCATTTTGATAGATGATACTAAATTCCTATTATTCTGTTCACAAATTCCTCATAGATTGACCCAATATAAAGAATGTCATCGTCCGTACGTAGACCTAATCAAAATAAAAATTAGTTTTCTGGATAATTCATATTTTTCTTAGTTAAATGGTGTAATTTTTAGTTAAAATCGTTTATATTTTCAAAACATAAAGGAGAGCAGCAATTAAACTCTCCTTAAACAAGAAACTGAAAGACTGTCTAAGGGAGGACGAAAATAAGCTGTTAGAACCGATTAGCAGGATTGTGGATGATCGGATCAATGGTTTCAAGAGTAGATCAAAGATCCAGGACACGAGATCCAGGACACGTATATAAATCTGGGAGAAACGTCCTGAAAAAATTTTAAAAAGGAGGAAGGGTCCAGGTGTGGAGTCCAAGCCTTGGTAGGACTCAGATGTAATAACTTCCAGATAACTCCTTAACTATCTCACCGTTTGTATTGCTGTCTAAATGATAGTAATAATGCTTTGTTAGATTTCGATACTTAACGGCTCAGATATAACCATCTAAACCGGTTAGCGCTAACTTTCATACGTTAAACGGCTTTAATGGTTAAATCGATTTTGCGCCTCGTTCTCAGCCTAATTTCATTTAGGACCGGTCACATTAATTAACGTGAACAAATGGTCTAGTGCGAGATAACTAAGAAAAATTAAGAAATTAAAAGAAATTAGTAATGATTTTGACGTAGGAGGAGATATTAGTCCACTTGACAGATTTCATAAAAGAAATTTTAAAAAATTTATTTTCCAGAGTAAAGACCTATATTTTACACAGTAATAAAAAACTACGGTTTTTGTAAAGAAATCAATTTGTGCTAAAACAATAGTGGTATTCCATAAAGTCGCAATTTATAGTCAGAACATAATTTTAATTACTTCGGTAGAGACCGACTGTTTCCAAAAATGAGAAAGGAGTATTACGGTATTAGTAGGGATCTGATTACGACAGTTACCTCAAATTGTTTATTTTGTCAGGTACTTTTTGCTTTTTAATCCATATGCAAAGATATTATACACGAAACCGCCTATAACAGAGGTTGTCAAACGGTGTGCCCGCCTGCCAAATACAATTTGAATAAATTTATATACATTTTTTGACCTAATTAATTTAAAAAGATAAACGAATTAAAATAATTACTAAAATTAAAATAATCATTTTTTTATTATACATTAAATGACATTTACATTGGTTAACCATTATTAATTAATTTTTTAATAACGTGCGCATTAACGTGCTTATGGGTAAATCAGTTCGTCGTTCTTATATAGATTTTTATTTGTCATTTGGATTTATATGCAAAGATAAAAATAAACTACCTTAATGTCTAATTTGCATGAAGTCTTGGCAAATGATGCTATGGTTTAGCAAACTAAAGAGATATTTTACTTCCAAGCATCCGGACTATTCCGAAAAATCTGATATATTTTATCCATTTGAAAAAACAACAAGTATTATTTGTTTTTACTATGAATCGTAGATCTAGTCAAATGATGTTCAGTGAAACTTTTGTAAACACAGAGGAATCATTGAAATGTTCATACCTGATCTCAGAATTGATAGCAAAACAACTAAAACCTCACACTATTCTCGAAAACTTGATAATCCCTGCTTGTCGTATTATTGCTCGGACTATGTTTGGTCATAAACATGAACAAAGATATGAAGATACCTTTGTCAGAAAACACTGTTTCTCGTCGGATTTGTGCTTTGTCGGAGAATATTGAAAATAATGTCTCATTTTCTATTAAAGAAACTCGGTTTTCATTACAACTTGATGAATCCACGGATATTTTTCCTAATACGAATGGTTTATTTTTTATTTTTTTATAATAAGGATATAATGGTGAATCGATAAAGGGAATGATTAATGAACATTTAATAATTTTGGAAAACAAATTGGATGCTTATTTTCCAGACTTAGAAATTGAAAAATTCAATTGGGTTATTTTTTAAATATTTTTTAGATACGAAATCCTTTGTTTGTGTAAGAATCAAAACAATTATCTGTTAAAGAAAATGAAGAACTTATTGCACTGTTTAATGATCGATCCTTAAAATTAATGATGAGGGAGTTAGACATTGGAGAATTCTGGATATATATTCGAAACATATATCCCAGTTTATCAAAACAGCATAATTTTACAGTTTTCAACGACCTATTTATGCGAAACAGGTTTTTCTACGCTGCATAATATGAAATATAACAAACGTGAAAGTTTGAGAAACATTGATGCTGAAATGCGGGTGGTTTTGTCAACCATTCGACCTGATATTGATGATATATGCAAAAATAATAATAATTAAGATTTCATTTTTTTATTAATAAAAATTTGGGCATTAAATTACCAATTTTTTACTTAGTTTTACACATCTTAAAATTTAATTTTTTAATGTGTGCCGTGGATTATTTTTTTTTACGATTAGTGTGCCGCGAGAATTATTTTTTGAAAAGCTCTGGCCTATTAACAACGATTTTAGCTAGAAGGCCAAGGGATCGCTGACTTTAATCCAAGAGATACTCAGATATGAATGATGGTTATTTTCAAAAATTATATTTATTTTCATTTTGATAGATGTCATTAAATTCCTATTATTTTTTGTTTTTTGTTGAACGTAAAACTCTCATTTTTTCAGAGAAATATCAAGATGGTAAGAGGCTGCGTTTTTAATGAGGCAAATGTTCCCAGAATTCTGAGTGTTAATAAATCCCTCGACATAATATTTTATGACCTGTGTTCCCTATAAATTCCTTATAGAGTTTATTTCCTTTTACATGTAATTGCTATGTGTCAGTTCAGTGTTTTACACCTTTCTAAAAATCTCTCTGTCTTTATCGTACTCTCGGTCTGTCTATTTACCCCGTTTACAATTGGAACTTTCAACGTTAGAGAACACACTTCTAACACTAAACAGGACACCTTATGTATGGATTGGAAAGATATAAAGTTTTCGATGAACTGCGAAAATGTGCGAGGGGAACGTTTCTGGAGAAAACTGGTAGACCGGATAATGAGGAATACAGCACAAGCAGAATCATAAGTATTCATTTTCCTGTGGGTAATGCTGGAGTGCATTTAACTTTTTAACTAACTGTAATTGCGTTATCTTCCAAATTTATTAATTTTCTATTTTTACAAACTTCAACTATAGCATCTATACGCTTGTCTTGTAGACACATAACACGTGCAGAACAATATGGGGGATATTTACTAAGGGATGCTCATCGAAGTAAATTTTTTTCTTTGGAGTTTAAATTTGAAGTTCCATTTTGAATTCATTCTCTTAGGAATTCTTCTGTTTCGTTGTAACAGTTCTACATTAATAAACCAAACAAAAAACGACTATTTTCTTGATTCTCCTCAGAAATGAGTAATCCTTCAGTCAGTGCTTATAAGTTGAAGAGAACGTCGTCATCGATTTTAACCAAAAATAATTTTTTTTAATTTATATAAAACCCATCTTTATTATTATTATTGAACTCCAACTTGAGAGCTTCAATGCCCTTGACTCTCAAATTGAAGTAAGATTAGTAAAGTTTACTATATCGTCATCCAATTGACCCTTGAGAGATCAGTGTGTTCAAAAAGGGATTTTGCACAGAATAGATTATCCATAATGAGAACGCATTTTCCTGACGATTTGCGAGGAATTTGCGCTCAATGAGCTAGCTCCTTTCCGTCTTATCATATTTTCTTTTCAATTATCGATCCGATTCTGTTTAGCAGGACCAGTTACCTGTTTCCTATTATTCCTGATGTTTCCATGGCGACTGGTTCAAAAATGAACTGTCTACCAAGGCATGAGTATTTCTTAAGCTTTAGGGTCTTAACCTTCTCCGAAGCAGAGCCTATATTAGTTGATGTTATAACAGGATGTAGGGAGAATGGTTATCTACACAAATGGTGTCCCAAGAAGGTACAAACAATTCCACATGGGAAAAGATTAGATCCGTCCGGTCTTCGGTTGGCTGGGGCAAAACCAAACGGCTCCAATTGGACAGGAAATCCAGCAGCCTCAAGTCCCCAAGCAATAACTCCGTTGATTGCGGCGTGTCTTAACTCATTTTAGTATTTCTCCGACAGGAGCATGAAGATTTTTCGCGTCGACCATTCCGCTACATCTACAGCGATGGATAGTGCAAACATATATTCCGAGGCGAACAGAAGCTCCAATACTCTTTGTCTCGTCATCCAATAGTGTCCCAAGTAAGGTGCATGGTAATGCTCTGAGCCAGGCACAACTCTCGTTCGTCGATGCAGAAGTCAGACCAAGCACTGATTTTCTCTCTTCTATTATCGTTGAGTATAAAAGTTAATCCAATTCTCGTTGTTTATTAGCCTTCTTTGGGAATCCAACACTCAGTCACGTCCAGACTTCCCGAACCATGCATGCCACTGGAAGCATATGTCGAAGATAGAAAGGCCGGGAGGGCTAGTTCTAGTGGTGAGCGTAATTCGATTCCTCCGTAGCGAAGAGGTAGTTTGCATTGGATACAGCCAGTTTTATCATAAGAAATGTTGAGTGTTTCTTCGACGACACTCCTCAGCTTCTCGTCGATGGCGTTGAAAGGATTTATTTTTTTCCTCCAGGTGAGTAGACACATTACTGCAGTATAGAGGAGAGCCAAGAAAAATTTCTTTTTTCAAGTCGGGTGACCGGGACATCCCGGAGATAAGTAAAATTCTCAGCCACTGCACGGCCGAAGTCTTCCTCTTCGCAAGCAACGTTTATGATTTCACATTTATACGGGTTCGGTTCCAACCAAAGTGCGGCAAGTTCAGAGATGGCGGAATCGATTTCTTCCACCACAAATTTCCAATTACCTCCGACGGTCACGTCATCAAGGTACCATAGGTTCAGTGGAGTTAGCATCGCAGATACTGCACAGTCGATGCCAAAGGCAAAGAGCAGGGGGCCAAGGGGGTCACCTTATTGAACTCTAGTCTTGGAATCGATGATGTATTGCCCGCGAATCTTAGCGCACGTGAGGAACCATATGAATGTTTAGCTTCTATAATTCTATCTGTCCAGTTTCCAGTTTGACTATTATAGCATTTGCAGTGTCTGGCTGACTGACAGCTATCTTCGCCGTCAGACGTCTGAATACGTTGCTTATAGCGATGGGACTCACCTCAAGGTTTTCTGAAGGTAATCAGTTTGGATGCATAAAAGAAGTCTTCTGGCATAGTGGGAGATATCAGACCGAGGAATTCTGTCTTTAAGGGTCTTTATTGAATTAATGAGGGAGTTCTGGCAGAAATAATGTCTTTCATATGGCTCGGACCGGGTGGCTTAGTGGTGAAATGTCGGGCTTAAGTGGCTTAGGCTACGGGTTCGAATCTCGCTGCTGTTCACCTGGTGGAAGGTTCCCACGCATCTATGATGCAGAAAAGGGTTTGACGAGTGACGCCGTCATCAGTGAATACTCACTGCGGAACTGGATTGTCTAGAAAGGACACTCACACAAGAAAAAGAAAAAAAAGAAGTGAAGATCATTCCTTGGTTCTACGATTAGTTAAAATTAACTGTTCTTTACTTAAATAAAGTGTGTGTCCTGCCTATGCGGAGCTATAAATACTATGGCTCTCGTGAGAAGGCTTTATTATTATTATATGGCTCGGATATAGGCCATCTGCTTCTCTGCTTCATGGGAAAGATGAAATAGCAGATCGTATATCACTTGTGGTGGTGGCCAAATGTGGAATGTCCTTCTCAATTTATGTCTCAAGTAGATCTGACGGGGAAGGCAGATGTTTTTGGATGATGAGCTCGAGGGTTTCTGTAGTTGGTGAAAGAACCTTGTCATGCTAGAGAGCGTACGCAGGGCACCCTGAATGTCCCCAACCATGACCTTCTTATTCATTTCTTTTCGTAAATCCCACTTGTCTTTCTTGATCCTGGACGATGAGGGCGAATGATCAGCAATCGAATGACTTCCATAACTTCCCAATGCTATCGACAGGTTAAAAGTATCGTATTTAGAGGCATTTTTCTTGATGATTGAATTGAGTATCCCTTCTTTCAGTTCGGTTGGATTTGATCCTAGGACAAGAAGTGCAAAACAAAGAAGTCGTATCGTCATCGACTACCCTGGTAATTAGCTTTGAAAGACAGGAATCAGCTGTTGACGTGTTTTGGGATTTTGAGTGGGATAATCTTTACCGACACAAGACGATTCAAACTGCGTTATTCATCCGTGTTAGATAGGTTCAGGACAGGTCCAGTGGAGGGTTCTTTTTCTCTGCCGTTATTCCAGAGGAATTAAGGGCATGAACAATTTGGCAGAGATTGACGGTCCTTTTTGTTAGCTTATTGCACACAAGGTGTCCAAAATTAGGGCAACGGGAACATTTAATACCAAATTTCCTCTTGTTTGCGTCATAGGTAAATAGCAAACTACTAAATCAGACTGTCTACAAATATGTAAAGAACATTGTATGGCTTTCTTTAACGATTTGTTATCTTTACTGTTCCCTACTCTAATTGAGTAGTGCAGTCTATGCGAAGCTATAACTTATGATTCTGTTAAAAAGGTTATTATTATTAAAGAAAGCTACTTACATTTTGAGTGGCCTAAAAACAGATAGCAGATGCTAAAAAATAAATGTAAATATTAAAAATGTATTGATTGTGAGAAACATATGACTTCGATTTAAATAAAATTATTTTCAATCAACATTGTGATCGAAAATTTATGATGTATCTTGTAGATTATTGCTGTGTAACGGTGGTTGAGAACTCAATTAGTATAGAAATCCGATCGATCAGACATCTGGGTTCCTCAATTTTGTAATTAACAAACTAACAGCACGCTGAAAGAAAGTGATTTGAGTTATAGAATCGGCGTGGTTTCAGCAGCGGAAATATCATTTATTAATAAATGCTGTTTCGCCATCCAATTGTATATTCTCTTGAGAGTAAAACTCAAAATGATGTATTTAAAGAGAAAACGTTTCCTAGCAGTCATTTCAGTAGATATATCCGAAGTTTTAGCTCAGGTGAATTTATATTCTTCATCATCGTCTTCAAGATATACTCTATAGATACTTTGATCTACAAAACTACTGATACTTTGAAAGTGGTAAGCATTATATAGAGCAAGCATACATTACATTCTGTAAAATCAGAATGTGAAAAGTACATCATTTTTGTTGTGATTTCTAGCTCAGGAAACAAAATGGTTCAACGAAAATGTCATTTATTAGTTTTCAACAATTGTTTTTTTGTTGATAGTAAAACTCTCTCATTTTTTCAGGGGATATATCAAATGGTGAGAAACTGCGTTTTTACTGAGGCAAATGTTTCCAGAATTCTGAGTGATAATAAATCCCTCGACATTATATTTTATGACATGTGCTTCTTCTCCACAAATTCCTTTAGAGTTATTTAATTTTTACCTGTAATTGCGACATCTTCCAAATGTATTAATTTTTATTTTTACAAACTTCAACTATAGCATCTACTGCTGCCCTTGTCATAACATAGCACGTGCCGGAACAATATGGAGGATATTCATGTAAGGGATACTCATCGTAGGAAATTGCCCTTGGAATTTAACTTTGAAGTTACCATTTTGAATTCTCCCTCTGCGGGTAAATGTTATTCAATAAAAAACCAAACAATAAACGGCCATTTTGTTCGATGCGGTTTCCAAACTGAAAAATCCTTAATGTCAATTCTTCAATGTTGAAGAGGACGTCGTCATCGACTTTAACAAAAAAATCAAAATTCGTAAAGTTATAAAAAGCCCATCTTATTTTATTAATAAAAACCAACTTGAGAGCCTCAAGGCTTTTGATACTCAAATTGAAGTAAGATTCGTAAAAGTCTGCGAATATAAGATCTCCATGAAGTTTGGATTCTTCAGCCAGATAAGAAGGTCGTCCAGTTTTATAGCGTCCCATGAAAAATACTAACGTTGCATTAAATGCCTTTATTGTTTTCTTATTACCCCACGTGTCTCTAATCACCTGCCTTCTTGCTTGATTTTTAGGATCTAATAGATAAATTAAATTTACCCGAGATTACCACTATCAAAATATTTGTGTTTTTTTAATCAAATATCTATAGAGTACATTTTGAAGACCAGGATAATGAGTAGTAAAATCACCTGAGCTAAAACTTCAAAAATATGTACTGCAATGACTGCTAGGATACGTTTTCTCCTTAAATACATTATTGTGAATCGTGTTTTCGTGAGAATATAAAATTGGAACGGCAAAACAATAATATATGTCACCGTCAGTACGCGGAACTCCACAAGAATTAATAAAAATAAAAATTAGTTCTCTGATAATTCAGATTTTTCTTAGTTGAATGATGTAATTTTTAGTTAAAACCGTTAATATTTTCAAATCATAAAAATGCAAATGATTATTCAATATCAATAGAGTGTCATTTCAATACTATTTTTTAATATTATTAATTAACAAAATCTTTATTAATATTTAAAAAAATAAAAAAAATTATTTTATTTCTGCACTTGGTTTTAAGCTTCAAGTTGAACATGGATGAGTTGCGTCAGATAATCCAATATCTAGAAAATGGATATCTTGATGCGTCGCTTTCAAGAAATAGTATATTTTTGGAAGACCAAGAGCACCGTGGGTTCAAGGCCAGGTTGAGAAGTACTATTTAAGTAATAGTACTATTATTAAGGCACTTTCACGAAAGCAATAATGTTTATAGCCCCGCATGTGCAACACTCATAGAAACAATATTTATAGTTAATCTCTTCCATCTTTCTCTGTCGAATGCTAGTGATCTCAATTCGTCCAGGTCGTCCCCCGTCTTTAGATTTTTTTCTCACACAATTTAGATTTCAAAGAGATTTCGAATTCAAAAAACATACGATAACACCTAAAGGAGAAATATTTTGCCAAAAATGCTCTAGGATAGTAAAATCATCTAACAATACTACACCGATCTATGAGATTAATTTACCTACAAATGTAATCATCACTGGATTGTGGAGTTTTTTAGAAGCGGCATTTTTATTATTCCGAAAGTGCAGATTTTAAAAAGACTCTACACCATTTTCAGTTCAATTCTGACAATTTTTATATCTATTTTGAATATGCGATATTCTATTTTGACATGTTTTAATCTATTTTGACAAAGCAATATCCATCTTTGACAATGCAAGTAACAATATTAATTAACAATTTAATCATAGAATGGAATCCCAAGCATACAATTTCCATTTATTTTGTTCAACATTCCTGTAAAACTGTCGTATTTTCTCACGCGTTAGATGTTTTATAGAATAGTCCAAAGCATTTTGTAGTAATTGAGCTCGAAATTCAATCAGGGTTCCATTTTCTCCTGCAATAACATCATTATAGGGATTGTTGTGATTAGATAAATACGTCTTTATCCCAGCCTTAAGAATGAAAAAATTGTCATAATAAAATATCACATTGTTAAAATAGAATATAGTATTGTCAATATTGTACATCGCAAAGTCAAAATAAATATAAAAAATGTCAGAATTGAACTGAAAATAGTATAATTGAGTAGTGCAGTCTTGCGAAGCTATAACTATTATGACTCTAGTAAAAGGTAGTTATTATTATTAATTTTTTTAATAATAACAATTTATTGAAGAATAAAACCAAATAGTTAAAGGCTACTGGCTGCTCTCAGGATTGAGAGCGCATTTCCCCTTACGATCTGTAATGAGCCAGCCCTTCTCTCTGACATCCCTCCTCCTTTTAGCGACTAACGATCCAATTTTGTTGAGCAGGGCTAACGACCTGCTTCCTATGACTCCCGAAGTTTCGACTGCGACTGGTTCAAATGTGTACTGCTCGCCGAGGCATGTGTACTTCTTTGCTTTAAGTATTTCTGCTTTCTCTGCAGCTGAGCCTGGATTTGTCGCACTCATTGTAATATTGGAAGGGGAGAAGCTATCTACGCAGGTGGCATCCCATGCCAGGTACTTCCCAGCATCCCACGGGCCATGGAAAGTCCTAGGGGCTCCATCTGGACAGGGAATCCGGCAGCTTTTAGTCCCCACGCAATAACCTTGTTGATTGCACTATGTCTCAGGCTCCTTCCAGCGCTCCTTCGGCAGGAAAGTGCGTGGAGTCCTTTCGCGTCGACTATTCCTCCACATCTACATCGATGGATTGCGCAAACATCGATTCCGAGGCGGACGCAAACCCCAATCCTCGTGGAGTCATCGTCCAGAAAAGTTCCGAGTGAAATGCACGGGAATGCTTTGAACAATGCACCACTTAACGTTTGTTGATGCGGTAGCCAGACAAGCCAGACGATGCTGGTCGAGTTGTGGTTTTACCTCATCGATGGTCCTTATTACTAATGAAAGCTACTTAAATTTTGAGTGGCCTAAAAAACAGATAGCGGATGCTAAAAAATAAATGTAAATATTAAAAATGTATTGATTGTGAGAAACATATGACTTCGATTTAAATAAAATTATTTTCAATCAACATTGTGATCGAAAATTTATGATGTATCTTGGTAAATGGAAATTCGATCGAACAGAAATCTGCGTTCCTCAATTTTGTAATTAACAAATTAACAGCACAGCGCTGAAAGAAAGTGGTTTGAGATATAAAATCGGCGTTGTTTCAGCAGCGGAAATATCATTTAATAATAAATACTGTTTCGACATTCCAATTGTATATACTAATGAGACTAAGACTCAAAATGATGTATTTAAGGAGAAAACGTTTCCCAGAAGTCATTTCACTACATATTTTTTGAAGTTTTAGCTCAGGTGACATTACTATTCATTATCCTGTTCTTCAAGATGTACTCTATAGATCAGAGGTTGTCAAACGATGTGCCACGGCACACTAAGTGTGCCGCAAGACAATTTCTAGTGTGCCGCCTGCCAAATACAAATTTGAATAAATTTATATACATTTTTGACCTAATTAATTTAAAAAGATAAACGAATTAAAATAATTACTAAAATTAAAATAATCATTTTTTATTATACATTAAATGACATTTAAATTGGTTAACCATTATTTATTAATTTTTTAATAACGTGCGCATCAACGTGCTTATGGGTAAATCAGTTCGTCGTTCTTATAAAGATTCTTATTTGTCATTTGGATTTATATGCAAAGATAAAAATAAACTACCTCAATGTCTAATTTGCATGGATTTTTGGCAAGTGATTCTATGGTTCCTAGCAAACTAAAGAGACATTTTACTTCCAAGCATCCGGACTATTCCGAAAAATCTGTGGATTATTTTATCCATTTGAAAAAAACAACTTAAGTATTATTTGGTTTTTACTATGAATCGTAGATCTAGTCAAATGATGTTCAGTGAAACTTTTTTAAACACAAAGAATCATTGAAATGTTCATACCTGATCTAAGAAGTGATAGCAAAACAACTAAAACCTCACAATATTGGCGAAAACTTGATAATCCCTGCTTGTCGTATTATTGCTCGGACTATGTTTGGTCATAAATATGAACAAAAAATAATGGAGATACATATGTCAGATAACACTGTTTCTCGTCGGATTTGTGGTGAAATGCGAGTGCCTTTGTTAACCATTCGACCTGATATTGATGATATATGCAAAAACAATAATAATAATAAGAATTCATTTTTTCATTAATAAAAATTTGGGAATTAAATTACCAATTTTTGTACTTAGTTTTACACATCTTAAAAAAATAATTTTTTTATTTTTTAATGTGTGCCGTGGATTAATTTTTTTACGATTAGTGTGCCGCGAGAATTATTTTTTGAAAAGCTCTGCTATAGATACTTTGATAGAGAGAAACACCGATATTTTGATAGTGGTAATCTCGGGTAAATTTAATTTATTTATTAGAACCTAAAAATAAAGCAAGAAGGCAGGCGATAAGAGACACGTGGGGTGATAAGAAAACAATAAAGGCATTTAATGCAGCGTTAGTATTTTTCATGGAACAGTATAAAACAGGACGACCTTCTTATCTGGCTGAAGAATCAAAACTTCATGGAGATCTTATATTCGCAGACTTTTACGAATCTTACTTCAATTTGAGTATCAAAAGCATTGAGGCTCTCCAGTTGCTTTTTATTAATAAAATAAGATGGGCTTCTTATAACTTTAAGAATTTTAATTTTTTTGTTTAGTTTTTTGATTAAGAATGATAAGCCGATAAGGGAAAATTCAAAATGGTAATTTCAAGTTAAATTCTAAGGGCAATTTCCTACGATGAGTATCCCTTAGATGATTATCCTCCATTTTGTTCTGGCACGTGCTATGTTTTGACAAGGACAGCAGTAGATACTATAGTTGAAGTTTGTAAAATTAAAAAATTAATACATTTGGAAGATATCGCAATTACAGGTAAAAATTAACTAAACTCTAAAGGAATTTGTCGTGAAGAAGCACATGTCATAAAATATAATGTCAATGGATTCATTATCACTCAGAATTCTGGGAACATTTGCCTCAGTAAATACGCAGTCTCTCACCATCTTGATCAATCCCCTGATGAAATGAGAGAGTTTTACTATCAACAAAAAACAATTGTTGAAAACTAATAAATGAGATTTTCCTTTTTCATCATGCATTCCTCAGTTAGGAATCATAACAAAATGAAGTTTTTATTACTTTCTGATAGTACAGATTCACTGTATGCTTTTTCAGTATAAGGCATAAATTGTGATACATTATTTATTATTTTTCTTAGGTCAATAATTGCTGTGTAACTGTCAAATAAACGTTATATTGGGTCAATCTCAGTAGAATTTATTATTATTAGCACTTTCACGTGAGCCATAATATTTATAGCCATGCATGTGCAACATAAAATATAAGAGAAAGAGTTTGCTTGTTCCAGGCTTTTCTGTTCTTAGCCAGATTTCTTGTCGCCGGATGTCAATGTTTTCTTTACGGCTTTCATATCGTTTTGTAGAACGACCGGGAAGGTTGTTCTCGGTCTTCCTCGAAAGCGTTTTACATTGGAGGAGGAGTTGTAATCTTCCATTGCAATATTCGGGTAGATATCGGTCCAACTTCAGGACGTGTCCAAAATGTCTCCAACGAGAGCTAAGCCTCCCAGATTCTTTAGAAGATCATTGGATCTTATCCGGTCCGTTATAATTGGTTGTTTTAATGGATTTCAATGCATCTCATGTCATTTTCAGTGATGTGAATTGTTTCCGGTTCCTTTTTCGGTTAACTGAGATATTTCGGAGATACATCCGACTTCTTGTGGTCCTTATGGGATATTTTCACATAGTATTTTATTAGGTTGTTTAAGTCTTATTGGCTGTGATCCACCTCGGACGATCTTTCATTCTCTTTTGAGGCGTCTCGGATAATCTTTTAAATTTCAGTAGTGGGTATATTTCTATTCATGAGAACACATGCTTCCATTTTGATATTTGTGCTTTTACCGCCCTGTTTTTAGTTTATTATTCAAAACCTTCAGTCTAAGCTTATCTTCAGTAGTTAATCGGCCAGACCTTTTGAGTTCGTTTCTTTCTTGGTTAATGCCGACCTGTCATATCACCTTGCTGTGTAGTTAGGTAGTGTTTAGGTACAGCGAATTGATCTCGCATCCAAGATAGTGCGGTTTACATAAGCGACTACTTTGTCCATGGAAGTATCCAGGTACTGCTGTAGGTTTTCAGTAAGTGTACGGTAAAGTCTCCAGTCTGCGCGGTTGTAGTTGAATTGTTCTGGGAACCTCCTCCTAGTTGACGTTTCTCTCTTGATCTTCAAAAAGATGGCATTATGGTCACTTCTTGAGTTTCAAGTGACTGACCAAGTCGATATTGCAGCCAGGCCAAAAGAACAAAACGTGATGTCTGTTGGTCTGAATCCCTAAAGGGGGTTCTCGTATGTTTTGACGGGTCATTCATGACCGTGAAAGGTCCTGTCTGCGAAAGTAGTACTTTTCCTCTTGAGTTGGAAGTTGGCTTGCCAGCCATAGAGGGTGTTTGACCTTGATATCCCAGCCAATGATCACGTCGTTCAAAGAAGCCAAAGTAGATAAATTGGACATAATGTAGTGTTACTAACAAGAACCAGTTGGGGCACATAGACGTTCACAGAGGTAATTTTTCCTCTCTTTTTGTAATGTCTTAGTCGTATTCTCGATCAATCCACTCTACGCTTTTTTCCATTACATCTTTCAATTTCAGAAGAATTGCCTCAAATATCAAACAGAACATTTTATGTAAGGATCTAGAAAGATTCAAATAAATATGGCATGTCTGCAAGAGACGAAGATGACAGTGGAACGAGATGTATGCTATGACGATTACCGGGTAATACTACTACCATCCGACTCCCGTCATTATTGGATGGGCTTTGCTATACACACCTCACTTGTGGATCGGTTACTCAAATTACGGAGAGTAACAGACCTAATTGCTATTATCAAACTTAATATCGGATCACGTGGTAAGAGATCGATTATGATTGTCATAAATGTGTATGCCCCCCACAGGAAGATTATTAACTTCTATGGATGAGCTTGATGATTTTTATATGAGTTTATCGAAAGTATACTCTCAACTCTGCTCGTCCACGCTAATTTTTATTGCGGGAGACTGGAATTTCAAAGGCAGGAATTAAACGCAGAAGTGACGTTGCATTGGTAATCACGGAAGGGGACATCGAAATTCTTCTGGAAATTTTATGATCGACTTTTGTAATACCTACGATTTGTTTCTGTGCAACACGGCCTTTCAGCACGCCGCCTGACACAAGACCACATGGGTAGGTTGCAGAGCAAACAAAAATGGAGAGGAACAAAAAATATTTAATCAAATAGATTATATTCTGTGCAAGCAGTCGCTCAAAAGATTATTAGTGGACTCCCGTTCGTATGGAGGAGCATTTACAAATAGGAATCAAAGATCGTAGTCTGTCGGTTGAATCTTAGCAAGCTTTATGGCATGCTTTATGCGAATCATGCACGTCCCAGAAAAACACAGATGATAGCGGGAGAAGAATTACTAAATAATCCTGCAATCCTCAGAGATACCAGCAAAAAATGGACCAGCATCTATCCAATATTTCTATGGATGGCCTACTCCACATCGTGTGGAAAAGAATCTTTGAATCCATAATGACGGCTGCCGAAGAAACAGTTGGGATTCGCGAAAATACTATGACAGGATATAAAAGAGCTTATAACTCGACAGTCAATGAATTGTCTATCCGTCAACGAGAAAAAAGACTTCAAATTGAAACTTTTGATCCTGAACGAAAATCCGAATTAAAAAAATTGCGGAATATAATCCAACACGAAATTAAGAATTTGCTCCGAACATGGTCGGAATTTTGGACCAACGAGTATTGGAAGTGGAAAGATTACATTCAGGTGCAAAAATGTTTATGGCTGTGCGTTTACTCAAGCGCGGGTCAGCTAAAACCAACAGAGGGCATCTTGAATGGGTCGCCCTGTGTCCTCCTCGCCACAGTTAACGCATTTTGATTGGCAGGCCTTCCGCGAATTTGGACCCCCGCAATTCAGGCACTTCTCTTTATAAGTGCATCGAGCTGGTGTGGCCAAATCCATGGCAGCTATATCACTGGATTGTTGTTGTTCGCTCTATGGCCACACCGAACCTAGTAACCAATACGTACTTTCTCGAGACAGATCCTTCCTGGTTCTGCTCCAGAGCGAAGCCATAACTTCATGGTCCGGAGTCTCCTCCCCCCGCTTGCCGAAGACTGACATGTTATGTGCGACCCGTGACATGTTATGTGCCCCGGGCCCAAAAGGTACCATAGTATTGACCTCAGCTTCGAAAGATGAAGTGTCGTCTTCATTCCTGAATCCTAGCGACAAGTGGGATTCTCCGAGTTTGATAACTCTTTCTTTGGCATAGGTAGCCAGAGTACCTATGCCACACAGGAGCTTAACGACTCCCACCTTCGGCATCTCTAACCAACTAGTGTAGTTAGTCCCACTCTATCAAGATTTCAACTTTTCTGTCTTTCCTTTCAAGAAAAGTCTAAATTAAATCCGAATTAAACTTATGTTTTGATCAAATTAATTTTTTTGAGTAAATTAATAAATTTATTAAATCAAATAAAAAAAGGACAAAACATCAGTCAGCTGCCACCCTCACTGCGTGGCTGTTCCCTCCCAGAATAACGAGCGAAGTTTGCTCAAATTAATTAAATCTCCCTGAAAAGAAATCACGTGATTTTTCAGCGAATCTCCTGAAAAGAAATCATGTGTGGTCTTGTTGTGAATAATTGTATCATCATGGAGCGTCGTTCATACAATGGATCAACACACATTACACCCGAGAGACTGGACACTACATGCTCTACATGCGGTTTTGCCAATGCACGCAAATATGGACTTTTCTGCTCGTCTTGCCTGACTTTTTCCACCTTGGATGCATAAAGATGTCTCAGCGGGCTGCGTGCTCGCTCTGCCTTTGGAACTGCGGTGTCTGCATGGGAACTGGTCGGAAAACCCAGAGGATCATTCCAAACGAGCACGTTGAACCAAACGAGCCTCTGGACTTCAATAATATGGACAACCTCTTGCTCTTCTTGTCGGATCTAAGGAAAGCCACGAAGATCCCAATCAGGATCCCAAGACCCGTCCGGATCCCCGCGGCTACATGTCTGGCCTCTGCAATTGACAATGCTCTCACTTCCGACGACCTGGAGGTCTGGCTAAAACTCCTCAGTTTTGCTCCGATGGCCCTTGGAATTCCATTTATCGACTCAAAGGGAGATCAACGGAATTCAGAGGAAAGCACGACACTTGGAAACTCCCTTTCCTCAAAAATGAAGAAGAACATCCAGGTTTTCTATGTGCATTCTTTCACCAAGACGGAAGTCAAGAAATCAAGACATTCTGATTCCAATCCTTCTGTTTATTTGAATGGCCCGGAAAAACTTAAAGAGAGAGTGAACCGCAAACTATTCGAAGGCGACGTCCGAGCGGCGTTGCGCGTCGTCGCCAGCGACGAAACTGTTATGGCTGCGACACCTGAGGTGCTAGAACTACTCAGACATAAACATCCATGTGCTCCGGAAGATTACCGCCCATTCGTGCTTCCGGGAAATTTGTCAAGGATGACCGTCACCGAAGGCGAAGTGCGACGCGGCATTTCGTCCTTTGCGGCGAGTAGCAGTGGAGGCATCGATGGCTTGCGGCCGGGTCACATCAAAGATCTTACGGCGGAGGCTACTGCAGAAGCTGGCTGCAACCTTGTCAAATCAATTACAAAACTGGTTATGCGTATTTTGAACGGAGATATTCCTCCCCACGCAAGGGAGCTCCTTTTCAGTGCACATTTATTGGCCTTCAAAAAACCTGAAGGTGGGGTCCGCCCCATCGCAGTCGGCAACTATTTCAGAAGATTGACAGCGAAAATTGCATGCAGCATTGTCTCTCCGAGAATATCTGAAGAATTTTCCCCCTCCAACTGGGGGTTGGTGTAAGGAACGGATGCGAGGCGGCAGTGCATGCTGCGAGGTGTTTTTTTGGACAGAATGACGAACAAAACCCACACATTGGGGTCAAGCTGGACATCTGCAATGCCTTCAATTCATTGAGGAGGGATCAAATTTTCGAAACTACAAGCAAACGAGCCCCGGAACTTATTCCACTTGTCTTCCTCGCTTACGGAACAAATTCTTCACTGGTTTTCGGGGACAAGATTATCTGTTCGGAGACCGGAGTTCAACAAGGAGACCCACTTGGTCCACTACTCTTCGCTCTGGCCATCGATGAAATTGTCCGCTCTATAAACACACAACTTAACCTTTGGTATCTTGATGACGCCACAATTGGAGGGCCGTGGAGAAAAGTACACGACGTTCTGTCACATGCCGTGCCAGCACTACGAAACCTCGGACTTGAGATAAACATAAAGAAATCGGAGCTAATAAATATCACATACTCGGAGAGTGATTTCATCAACGTGGTCGAGTCTTTCAACTCGGTATTACCTGGAATTACTGTCGTACCCAGGGAGCGGACATACTTTCTTGGGTGCCCACTTGACGAAAAGGAACTGCGGAGCCATCTACAAACAAAAGAGGATGAACTCTCCAGAGTCACGGAGAAACTTTCCTTACTCGATGGTCATACAGCGTTTTTCCTTTTGAAGAATAGCATCGGCTTGCCCAAACTCCTATATGCTCTCCGATGTTCTCCCTGCTTCAAACATCGTGACATCCTCCTGTCACTGGATAGGACATTGAGAAAATCGCTGAATTACTTCTAAACATCCAGTTTGATGCGCCGAGTTGGAACCAATGCAAGCTTCCTACACGCCTCGGGAACGGGTCTCAGGTCGGCGCTGGAGATCGCCTATCCAGCATATGTGTCATCGCTCTCAAGTGGAAGCCTTTTGGTCCAAGAAATCCTACGTATTACAACCGGACTCTCTTGGGAAAAAGTCTTCGACGAAGCTCGTTGCGAATGGTGTGAAACTGGTTTGGATATGCCGAACGATCCTTCGAGGCAACGTGACTGGGATGATATTTACTCCAAGAATATCTTCGACGTGCTAAAGTCTGAGGCCAACCAGCATCGTCTTGCATGCCTCGTGTCCGCCGCCAACCATGGGAGCGGAGCGTGGCTGGATGCACTCCCGTCTTCCTCCCTGGGGACCCTATTGGACGATGACTGTATTCGGATTGGAATCGCACAACGCCTGGGAGCTGATGTTTGCGTCGAACACCAATGTCGCTGTGGAGGGATCGTCGATGCCAAAGGGCTGCACCCGCTCTCGTGCAAAAGGAGTGCGGGCAGAGCACCCCGCCATGCTGCTATGAACAACATTGTCTTGCGAGCTCTTGAAGCGGCAGGCTTCCCGGCAGTATTGGAACCTGTGGGATTGGACCGCGGAGATGGGAAAAGACCGGATGGGTTAACTGTCTTTCCGTTCACTGAGGGAAAATCGCTCGTATGGGACTGCACTGTTGTGGATTCTTTCTCGAACTCGATGATGCTCAGCTCGGCGCAGTCTGCTGGATCGGCAGCCGATCTGGCCGAAAAAATCAAGATTAAAAAATATGGCGAAATTGGAGACCGCTACCGTTTTGTACCGATAGCAATCGAGACGTCTGGTGCGGCTGGAAGTATTACAGCCTCTTTCCTAAAGGAAATCGGGGGAAAATTGGCCCACCGCAAGAAAGACGTGCGGGAAGCGGTCTGGCTGAGGCAAAGAATTGGTATCGCTGTTATTCGCGGAAACGCTTACTCCGTGATGTCAGCAGCCGCTCTCCCCATAGTTAATAAATAATATTTTATTGTTAATAAATTTTTGTTTTACAATTAATTAAATTAAAAAAAATTAATTAAATAAATAATATTAAACGTAAAGTTTATTGTTTCTAAACGAAAAATGTGATGCCTTTTCACGCATTCTCCGTTTCTTTCGAGTACTTATAGCTTCAGGATCAATTCCACATAAGATCTGTTTAAATTTTTCATTTTCAACAAGATCTCTGATACATCCCTTAAATTGAAACATAAAAAAATCACTAAAGCCATGCTGTTTTTTTTAATTCGAAAGACCACGGTTAAACTAAAAAACTAAACTAAGTGATCCCGACGAATTGGATCAAGGCTCTCATCATTGTTCGGTGTTGATCTATTGAGACTACACAAGTTCGTTGCGGACGAGCACTTTCTTTTTGGCATTGTTGTCCATTTTTGTTTTTTTTCGATTATTTTCTCCATGGGAATTAATGTCTTCCCTTGTGTGCCATCTCTCCGTTAGCTTGAAGGCCCTTTTCTGGTTTGCGGAGTTTTCTGGATGTTCGTATAAGAGGCCAGTGGTCCCCATGAAGTACACGCATATGAAATGCATGATGGTTCGATGTACTGTGAGTAGAGCGTTTTAAGTATAGGGTGATGTCCAATTTTCCATAGACCTGCTAGGCATTTCAGAAGGTTGATTTTCTTCTCACATTTGATCAGCACGTTAGTGAAATGTCTCGAAAAGTTCATATGCGTATCCAATGTCAGACCCAATATTTTCTGCCATTTGCTGAACGGCAATGCTCTTCCCTCCGCAGTAACTTATATTGTCCTGTTTGACAATCTTTTGTCCGAGGAATAGAGTTGTAAGATTTTTCGGTATTGATTGACATCCGATTTTCATTAAACCACTCGAGTAGTCGATCCATGTGTTGTTGTATTCTTTCCGTCGCTGTTTGGGTGTTCTGATGCCGTGAGGCTAAGACGATATCGTCTGCATAAGCAAGAAACAGGTCGTCTTCTCCATTCGGCGTCGGAATGTCAGCCGTAAATAGGTTGAATAAATGGTGATAACGGCAAGCCCTGGGGTACTCCATTTAAGAATAAACGGGAGACAGAATGAATGTTTCCAATGCACACTCTACCTCTTCGTCCGCTAAGGAAGTTCATCAGTCAGCGTTTGAGGTTTTCAGGGACATCTGATTGGTAGATTTTCCATGTTAGGTACTTCCTCGGCACAGAGTCGAAAGCTTTGTGGACGTCCAGTGAGCATAACAAAGTTTTCTGGTTGTCTTGGTTTACACAGAAATCCAGAGCGAATAAAGTTATTCAGGGATGTGAGGAAACTCGTTGTGGACCGATCCTTTATGAAACCATGCTGTAACGGTTTATCGGGAGTCCTTTCAGTAATTTTTGCGAGGATTAGTTTTTCCAGAATTTTTGACATGGAGCATAAAAGAGAAATAGGCTTGAAGGAAGCTGGGTCTTCTTTCGATTTTCCTAGATTAAATACTAAGCGAATGTTTCAAGTTTCCATATCGTTGGGATTGAGTTATAATTAATTGACCATTGTAGATTTTGGTCAGGGTACCGATTCTCTCTTTGCCTAGGTTTTTCAGGAAAATTATGGGAATTCCGTCTGGACCATGACTTTTGTTTGGCTTAGGGATACCATTACCTTCTTTTCCGTGAAATAAGTTAATTGATCCCTGTTCGGTTTTCTTAGGGTTCCGTTCCTTAACCAGAGCCTTCTTTCCGTACTCTCTTGTCTAAACGACATAGCTTTTAGGGACAGCCATTTTTTTGTTTCCAGGATGACTTTGTTGACGTAGGCAACCACTATATCTGCATGGATTGCCCCCTTATAAATATCGGCACAGAGCAAGCTGGTAGATCTACAAAACCGATGTCTCATAATACTATTGAGATCGTCGAAAAAGACGTCCACTTCGTTACTACGGAGAACACTAAACGTCCCTCCAATCATGGAATATCTTACAGAACGCCATCGAGACTTCCTTAAGATGGCAAAGTCTTCTGACCATGTCCTCGGACCGCACATAAATCATATATGGACGGCTGCTCGAGATATGTGAAGAAACCTTCCCCGCTGTAGAGATTAAGGACTCCAAAACTAACTTCAGAAAAAGGACACCGAGATCACTCAATCAGACGACAACTTTAATCGTCTTTCTCGTGATTTCGTGGTTAATAAAATAAAACAATTTTCTTTTGGATTTTCGCAGTTACTAGGTCCACTTGATGAGTGAATGCGAGGAGGGGATCCAGGATGACTCCAGGGATTGAAAAGATCTTAATGGGAGGAGGGGAGTCATACAGTTTTATTCGTGGTGTTGCCCGCATTTCTTTTCGTTCTGAGGTAAACGTCATTGCATGTGACTTTCCTGGTGATATATTCAGACGGTTCTTCAGGAACCAAAGACCCATCAGGTTTAGTAGATCTTGCACGGACCGTGTCGCCTCCTCGATTCTTCGATGTTTCATTGCGATCACGTGATCAATGAAAGTCTCTACAAAAAGTTGAGGATGACGGAATCGTGCCCATGGAACAACGATGCTGGAGTGAAGATCAGATTGGTGATGGTGCTCAAGAGATTGCAGTTAGAGAGCCATGAATGGCTCAAAACGAAAGAGAATAAATTCATACAGCTAATCTTTAAATAGTTTAATTATGACTTTTATGTTTCTTCTTTGGTTGAAAAATTTTTTCCTCTCATGATTTGTATGAAAATGAGCTTTATCAGCCATCCCTATTTTCTGGCTCCCTTTTTGTAATCAACAAACTAACTGCGAAATAATCACAGCACACACTTTAAGGTCAAATCGGAACGAAACGGCTATTCTCTTATCATCCAGCTGGTCATCAATTTCAGTAATAGGATAGGCATTCAACCAAGTAACCGTTGAATGACTGCTGGCAGTTTTGAGGCAGACAAGTTTTCTTTTATCTCCACAGCTCTCAAGGTACATTTCATCAAAAAAACATCTTAAATGCGATTTTCGATTAGTAGTTCACCAGGAGTATTAAGAAATAAATCCTTCCATGCACCCATAGCTTCTGAGGGTAAAAGAGATACGTTTAGGTCGGAATCCCTACATCCTAAGATGAACTGAAGAGGTAAAATGTGACTCAATGGCGTGTCGAAAGGTACAATAGGACATATCCCACTGAACCAACAGGAAGTGCTGTTTAAATCCATTCATTTTTGTCAAAATGTATATTCAAAGTCATATTTACATGTGACTCAAGTTCACCATCAAGGAAAGATAGAAGATCTTCATAACAGTGTCACCATCTGAAAATGATTTTGGGAAGCATGAGGCAGTTTTTGAAATCTAAAAGCCCAACGTGGTTGTCCAAAATGGTCAACTTGATGAAAAAGCGTTATCTTGAATTTGCTGCCTTAAAAGTCTTAAAACGTAATCTATGTCAATGCTTAACCCAGAATTTAATTTGGACAGAAAGAAAGACTTGTGAAATAAAAAATACATAAAAATGACTATAAAAATATATTCCATGACCTCTGTCTTGTCTGAAAACGGAGTATCCTGGAAAGTTGGGGTTGGTCGCTGTGAATTAACTAAGTAAAATAATAATAACGATTTATTAACAAAATAGTTAAAAAGTTTTCTGGAAGTTATTACATCTGAGACCTACCAAGGCTTAGACTCCACACCCGGACCCTTCCTCCTTTTTAAATTTTTTTCAGGACGTTTTTCCCAGCTTTATATACGTGTTCTGGATCTTTGATCTACTCTTGAAACCATTGATCCGATCATTCACAATCCTGCTAATCGGTTCTAACAGCTTATTTTCGTCCTCCCTTAGACAGTCTTTCAGTTTCTTGTTTAAGGAGAGCTTAATGCAGCTCTCCTTAAATCAGCGGTCTCGATTGGGAGTGCGAGAAATAATTTTAGAATTCATGATTACTTGTACATATATGAAAATGATCTTTAAATAATATATGTCACCGTCGTTACGTTGAATTCAATCGAGTTTTTGCATTTTTATGTTTTGAAAATATAAACGATTTTAACTAAAAATTACACCATTTAACTAAGAAATATATGAATTATCCAGAAAACTAATTTTTATTTTGATTAGGTCTACGTACGGACGGTGACATTCTTTATATTGGGTCAATCGATGAGGAAATGTGAACAAAATAATAGGAATTTAGTATCATCTATCAAAATGAAAATAAATTCAATTTTGAAAATAAACTTCCAAATTTTAATAAATTAGTAAATAGCTTCTGTGGTTGAAAAGTCAATTCCTTTCACGATATGAAGGAAATCCACTTGATCAGACATCCCTGTTATCTGGATCCCTTTTGTGTAATAAGCAAAATAATGACACGCCAAGGAAATCAATTTGAGTCCTAAAATCCACGATGTATAAGCTGCGGAAATATCATTAAATAATATATATTATTGTTATGCCGTTCCAATTTTATATTCTCACGAAATCACGATTCACAATGATAGATTTAATGAAAAAACGTATAGTAGCAGTCATTGCAGTACATATTTTTGAAGTTTTAGCTCAGGTGATTTTACTACTCATTATCCTGGTCTTCAAGATGTACTCTATAGATACTTTGATGGAGAAAAACACAAATATTTTGATAGTGGTAATCTCGGGTAAACTTAATTTATCTATTAGATCCTAAAAATCAAGAAAGAAGGCAGGTGATTAGAGAAACGTGGGGTAATAAGAAAACAATAAAGGCATTTAATGCAACGTTAGTATTTTTCATGGGACACTATAAAACTGGACGACCTTCTTATCTGGCTGAAGAATCAAAACTTCATGGAGATCTTATATTCGCAGACTTTTGCGAATCTTACTTCAATTTGAGCATCAAAAGCATTGAGGCTCTCCAGTTGCTTTTTATTAATAAAATAAGATGGGCTTCTTATAACTTTAAGAATTTTAATTTTTTTGTTAAAGTCGATGACGACGTCCTCTTCAACATTGAAGCATTGACATTAAGGATTTCTCAGTTTGGATTCCGCATCAAACAAGATGGCCGTTTTTTGTTTGGGTTTTTGATGAAGAATAATAAGGCGATAAGGGAAAATTCAAAATGGTAATTTCAAGTTAAATTCTAAGGGCAATTTCCTACGATGAGTATCTCTTAGATGATTATCCTCCATTTTGTTCTGGCACGTGCTATGTTTTGACAAGGACAGCAGTAGATACTATAGTTGAAGTTTGTAAAATTAAAAAATTAATACATTTGGAAGATATCGCAATTACAGGTAAAAATTAACTAAACTCTAAAGGAATTTGTCGTGAAGAAGCACATGTCATAAAATATAATGTCAATGGATTCATTATCACTCAGAATTCTGGGAACATTTGCCTCAGTAAAAACGCAGTCTCTCACCATCTTGATCAATCCCCTGATGAAATGAGAGAGTTTTACTATCAACAAAAAAACAATTGTTGAAAACTAATAAATGAGATTTTCCTTTTTATCATGCATTCCTCATTCGACGAATAAGGATGGGAACAAGCTACCTTGCCCGTTCGCTTTGATGGACTCGGAATTTTCTCACCATCTGATTTACCACACCCGGCATATCAATCCTCATTGGACTCCAATCAGAATTTGATCATGATGATTCTCCAGCTCCCATCAGAGTTGTCAAAGATCGAAGATTTGGTACACCCTAAAGTCAAACAACCCGAACAGAGAGACCTTTATGAGTCTGTCTGCGAGGATTAATACGAGAGGCTTTTGAAAATATCTAACCAACACCGACGAGCCTGTCTTTTAACTGCAAGATGCGAGTGGAGCGGGGCTTGGATCAATGCCCTACCCATTGGAAACGTGGAAACTCATCTAGACAATGAAACGGTCCGCACCGGAGTCTCCATCAGACTTGGATTGAAAGTTTGTCAACCCCATGAGTGCCGATGCGGCCGGAAGGTCGACTGCTATGGACATCATGCCCTTTCTTGTCGAAAAAGCGCAGGTCGATTCGCTAGACACAAGGCTATAAATGAAGTGGTGAAGCGCGCCCTCGAGTTGGCGGGATACCCATCCATTCTAGAGCCAACGGGCTTGAGTAGGGATGATGGGAAGCGACCCGATGGAATTACTGTCTTCCCCTTCTCTCGGGGCAAATGCTTAATTCGGGATGCTGCCTGTACTGACAGCTTTTCCCAGTCGAAACTTTTGAGGTCGGCAATGAAAGCGGTAGAGGCCTCCCGTTTATATGAAAACTCAAAAATATAGAAATACAGCAGCCTCCTAAACCGTTACCATTTACAGCCAGTGGTCGTCGAGACGAGCGGAGTCTTTGGCCCCAAGACGGTCTTTTTCCTTAGAGCACTTAGGTGTCTATTGACCAAAGCCTCGAGGGAGCGTCGGGAAACCGAGTGGCTATTCCAAAGGATATCCCTGGCAGTAGTCAGAGGTAACAGCCACTCGATCATATCCGCTGGACTCAGTAATTAACTACTCATGATTACTCAGTTATTTCTTTATGAACAAAAATAATAAGAATTTAATCACGTCTATCAAAATGGAAATAAATTTAATTTTGAAAATAAACTTCCACAATTTTATAAATTAGTAATTATCTTTGGTTGAAAAATCAATTCCTGAATAAAAAAATCTTTTGTGGTGTAGGGCATGTTTGTTTTGAATAAACAATTTGAAACATATTCTACGGGCCTTCCTGCTGACATGGAAACTGAAAACACGGACGAAGTAGAATGGCTCGGGAACTGTATAATGTTCTGGAGATTACTTCGGATGCTGTTTTTAGCACAAAACCGCAAGCTCTGATAGCCATGGCTGATGTTGTAGAGTAGAGTGGGCCAGCGAGGTTGTCAGACTTTCTCGTCAGAGATTTAATCGTATTCCGAGGAATGGATAGTCCATTATAACGGATACTTTCAATGAAAAGTTTGAGACCTCGAAGTCTATCTCCGATATCAAAAAACTCTCAAGATTGTCATGTACAAAGAATTCTATCAAGAGTGATTCTTGTGGAGCTCTCTCACAGAATTATGAAATATCCAATTTAAGAAATTATCTTGAGGAATTTAATTCCAAATTGGGAGAGTTCAAAGTCTTCTCGAACTAATCGGCTTGCCACTAAAAAGATTCCTTACAAAATTTTGGTTAAAAAGCTACTATTTGGAATGAATCTTGCAATTAAAGAAAATTTGAAATCCTATGAACTTGGATGAAATTTTAAAGAAGCTGAAGACTCACTCAGTCCAATCAATAGTCACAACTGAGAATGTTGAGATCCGAGTCGATACGACGCTAATGACGGATTTCAAAGTACAGCATAATAAGCCGGACATATTTTTTTATAAAAGGACAAGTGAGATTACTTTAGTAGAGGTTGGAATCATTTTTCAGGAGTTGCTGAAAGTGGTTAAAGTAGAAAAACTTCATAAATAGGACTTCCTCGCTGGAGAGTTGTCTCAAATATACAATGCGAAAATTAAAATTATTCCTATTGTTTTGGGAGAGAATTTTAAGTTCTACAAGTCATACATGGATGTTTTGTGTTAAAGAAAACTCTTGAAAGCATGTTAGTGGAGCACCGACATGAGATGAACTTTCAAGAGAGTGATGTTAGTGAGGTCATTCATTTCTTACAATGAAAGTCTCTACAAAAAGTTGAGGATGACGGAATCGTGCCCATGGAACAACAATGCTGGAGTGAAGATCATATTGGTGATGGTGCTCAAGAGATTGCAGTTAGAGAGCCATGAATGGCTCAAAACGAAAGAGAATAAATTCATACAGCTAATCTTTAAATAGTTTAATTATGACTTTTATGTTTCTTCTTTGGTTGAAAAATTTTTTCCTCTCATGATTTGTATGAAAATGAGCTTGATCAGCCATCCCTATTTTCTGGCTCCCTTTTTGTAATCAACAAACTAACTGCGAAATAATCACAGCACATACTTTAAGGTCAAAGCGGAGCGAAACGGCTATTCTCATTGCTTATCATCCAGCTGGTCATCAATTTCAGTAATAGGATAGGCATTCAACCAAGTAACCTTTGAATGACTGCTGGCAGTTTTGAGGCAGACAAGTTTTCTTTTATCTCCACAGCTCTCAAGGAAGACCTTATCAAAAACACATCTTAAATGCGATTTACGATTAGTACTTCATCAGGAGTATTAAGAAATAAATCCTTCCATGCACCCATAGCTCCTGAGGGTAAAAGAGATACGTTTAAACCGGAATCCCTACATCCTAGGATGAACTGAATAGGTAAAATATGACTCAATTGAGTGTCCAAAGGTATAATAGGATATTTCCTACTGAACCAACAGGAAGTGCTGTTTAAATCCATTCATTTTTGTCAAAATGTATATTCAAAGTCATATTTACATGTGACTCAAGTTCACCATCAAGGAAAGATAGAAGATCTTCATAACAGTGTCACCATCTGAAAATGATTTTGGGAAGCATGAGGCAGTTTTTGAAATCTAAAAGCCCAACGTGGTTGTCCAAAATGGTCAACTTGTTGAAAAAGCGTTATCTTGAATTTGCTGCCTAAAAGTCTTAAAACGTAATCTATGTCAATGCTTAACCCAGAATTTAATTTGCACAGAAAAGAAAGACTTGTGAAATAAAAAAATACATAAAAATGACTATAAAAATATATTCCTAATTCTACAAGATAAAATTTATCCCATAAAACAATAATATGGGAATTTCGACACTTTCAGAAATTCTTAAAAAAAGTGAAAATGGGTAAACTGAGTTTATCATTCGCTTGTTTAATGGATTTTAGAAAATTGAAACTATATTCCTTCCAAAAACACAACTGTTCATCTTCTACCAATGGATTTAGCCATAATCAAGAACTTTAAGCCATAATCAAAAACTTAAACAGGAAGCCTTGGTTGTTTCTCAACTTACCCGTTTCTGAAAGGTGACTAGGGATGGATATGATGTCTGATGCATATGCCGCGTGATCTTCCGCCTTAGAGTTTATACGCTCGATCTGCTCGTGTGCTTGTCCCTGAGTTCTTTTTTATGATAGGTTTTAAAACGTTTCATTTCTGAAGACCCTTTGTTAACACTTCCTCCGTGTGACTGGAGAACGTTATAAGAGTCGAATGTCACTCCAAAGATCTTCTGGATTCGCGTATAAGGAATGGCTGTGGTTTTAGATAGCCGGAAATCGAAAGCTGTGTCTAAAAATACTAAAAGATCGTTCTCTCACCTTTTTTGTATTAAAATGCTCTTGGGAGTGGTTGAAAGAAGTACTGACTCTAACTACTCACAATTACATATTTGACCATTTCTCGTGAATATTATTGGTCAGTTTTACTTGGTGGGACATCTCATGGGATTTGGCTTTACCACATTCGGCCTCAAAGCTTTAAACGAGTGCATTCACGGCAGGGAGATCATGGATTCACTTCCAGGGAACACTTTATGTGAGTTCACTCACAATCGCACGTACATGTTCCTTTTGTGATTGGAAGTTCATGGTCACGTGGTTTTCATCTTGGTTGTTGCCATCATCTCCATTATATATTCCTCAAAGTTTAGCTTTGACGTAGTCTAATAAGTCCTGGACCAATTCCTGATGGTTCCGGGCTCGAGTCTCGCTGCTGTCCATTTTGGCCAAAAGTTCTACGATGCCCATGGGATTGAAGACTGACGCCGTAATCAGATACCTCACAGTGGAACCAGATTATGTACATCCCTCTAACGATTAGATACCTCGAATATTTTTTGCTCAAATAAAGTATGCATTCGGAGATAAGTGACTGACGTCAAAACTTAATTATCCCTTCCCCAACGATAGTAATGTTTCTTCTTCTTGTGTGAGAGTCTTTGAGACAATTTGGTTCCGCAGTGATGAATCGCTGATTACGACGTCAGTCTTCAATCCCATGGGCATCGTAGAACCTTCAACCGAAGTGGACAGCAGCGTGATTAGAACCCGGAACCTTCGACCGAAATGGATAGAAGCGAGAATCGGACCCGGAACCATCAGTAATTAGTCCTGCATTTATTACACTACGTCATAACTAGGGCAGTTTTTTATGGCAACTACAATTTCTAAAAATGGGATCCGATACAGTTCAACAGCGTCAGTGATCTGCTTCCAAGATAAACAAACACATGTTATTCAGAACACTTTGCTAAGTACGGCAAAGTTTATCAGCTTATAGGGATCAGACTCAGAAATTTAGGAGCCCCAATTAACAATTAAATTTTAAATTTAGTTCTTAAATATTTAGTTCTTTTAATGTAAATTGTGATTTCGATCCTGGAATTACAAGGAATAGTGTTCTTACACGTGTTTAATATTTTATTTTTTATTAAAATAATTAATTAGAAGTAAAATGACCTTTATGGAAACTAAAACCGATTATGGCATTTAAAAACAAAAATGGCAAAATCGCATCTATAACTTCGTAAAGATAAAACATTTTTAATTAATTTTATATAATTTAACTTATTAATAAACCCTTTCTTTACAAATGGCATTTTATGGCAAAAATGGCACTAGTCATAACTAAACTAACAATGATTTATTAAAAATGTATATAAAAGTTGATTTTTTTTAGAAATAAATTAAAGATTAATAAATAAGAATTTATAAATAATTTAAAAGACAATAAATTAATAAAATCACGCTGCTTGCATTGAACCGTTTGACCCTACTTTTGTAGCAGATCCTGATGAAGCTCTGAAACTGGTCTCTCGGACGCGCTCGGACGTGACCATTCCTGTGAAGATCCCCAAAGGTGCGAGAACTGCTGTTGCCGAGGCTCTGATCTCCACCATCAAGGATGTTTTGAAGCCTGACGCCGTTTCTTCGGAATGGGTCAAATTTTTCCTTTTCCCGTCACTCACTCTTGGGATCAGAAGACCAACGGAAGCATCCACTTCTCTCGCAACGAATATCAAAAAGAGAGTTAGACTGTTTCTAAATGAACATAAAATGTCACTTACTGCTTTAAAATCAACTCAAATTGCACCCCGGAGTTCAAAGCGTCCGAAAACGGAGGAACTTCGCTTAATAAAGAAACTAATCAGGATGAAACTTATGGAAGGCGATATTCGCGGTGCTGTACGGCTATTAGTTTGTGATCCTGGGACACTTAAAAACACCCTGAAACGCTCATGTCTTTACGAGAAAAACACCCCGGATCCCCCGAAGACTTGAGAACTATAAAACCTTTCCACGAGGAACAATTGCTCGCCTCTAACGAAGATATAATCACCTCCCTGCGTTCATTTCGTCCTAGTAGTGGAGGTGGTATTGATGGCTTGAGACCCGGTCACCTACGTGATCTCACAGCTCCAATGATGGGATCTGTCGGAAAGGATCTTTCGAATGTTATTTGCGAACTGATCAACAAAATTCTTTCTGGATGTTTGTCTCCTTTCGGTCGAGATATGTTATTTTCTGCTAATCTTGTTGCTCTCCGAAAGCCTGACGGCGGTGTCAGACCGATTGCTATTGGAAACGTGTTCAGGAGACTTGCAGCTAAAGTCGCTTGCTTTTCTGGGGTTCAAAGATTACTTCCTATTTTCAGTCCTATACAGATGGGCGTTGGAGTTCGTGGCGGTGCAGAGGCTTGTGTCCACGCAGTGAGGAGTTTTTTCACGTCGTCGTCCGAATGCAAAGAGGACGTTGTTGTCTGCAAAGTAGATCTTAAGAACGCATTTAATTCCATAAGGAGAGATCATTTATTGGAGTTATGCCAAAAAAATTTACCACATATTTGGGAGATTGTTCGCCTTTCATATTCTAATCCATCATCATTGGTTTTCCACGATGCCATCATTAAATCACGAACTGGTGTTCAACAAGGCGACCCACTTGGACCTCTTCTCTTTGCTTTGGGGATCCAGGAGTAGCCGCATGCTTAAAATCACCTTTAAATTTATGGTATTTGGATGACGGAATCATTGGTGGACATCCAGATACAGTTTTGGAGGACGTGCGTCGTTTGATATCTGAATTCGAAGCGATTGGCCTTTCTGTCAACAAGGCCAAATGTGAATTAATCAAGATCAATTTGAGTCCCGATCTGACTACTTTCTACAATGACCAGTTTAAATACACTCTCGAAAATTATGCATCGGTTCCAGTTGGGGAGTCTCTGTTCCTCGGTTCTCCTATATTCGAAGACCAAATTGTGGACGTGTTTAAAGAAAGGACAATAGAGCTCGGTACTTTTGAGACCCGTTTGCGGCATGTTGACAACCATATTGCCCTCTTCCTATTGAGAAACTGCTTGTCCATTCCAAGATTAAACTATTTACTAAGGACTGCACCATGTTATAAGTGTGATTCCCTTTTAATGGAATACTCTGATTGCCTCAAAAGATGTACTGAATTCGTACTTAACGTTTCTCTTGACACCCTGGATGGATACAGACTCAATTACCGATATCATTGGGTGGAATCGGTCTTACTACTCCCTGCCAAATTGCTGGCCCGGCGTATTTTGCCTCAAAACTTTCATGCAAAAACCAAGTGGACTCAATTCTTTCAAAGCTTCCATCTCGGAAACTGTCCAATGACTTGGTTGAATACATGGACGTGTGGCGAGTGAAGGGCTTAGCGAGCCGCGTAACCAGACCAACAATCGTCTTGGATGATCCATAGATGGAATGCTCTGGCATCCAACCTAGTCAGCCGGCTCTCTGGACATCGCCTGGATTGTTTCCAAAATTCGAGGGAGGCGGTTGATGGATCTTGGCTTGGGGTTTACCCATGTCAAGAAGTTGGTGGATTGTTGGATGATGACTCACTTCGTACAGCTGTATGTCTACACCTCGGATTGCCTGTTTGCACCAAATCGAAGTGCAAATGTGGCTGTCTATCGGACGAACTGGGTCTCCACCTCCTCTCATGCCGGAGCGGAATTGGCAGATCTTCTCGACATTCGGCAATGAACGGCATCATTAAGAGGGCATTAGAATCGGCTGGATTCCGTTGCCGGATCGAACCGACTGGTCTATTTGACAACGGAAGACGCCCTGACGGCATGACCTCCTTTCCTTTTGAGCGAGGGCGAAACCTTGTATGGGATGTGACCTGTGTCTGCTCTTTCGCCCCAAGCAAAAAAAATATTCACCGGGCAGACCTTCTTCTCAAGCAGAGGAAGTAAAAATGCTAAATATCGGATATCAGCGACAGGTACATTTTCGCACCTGTCGCGATTGAAACTTCGGGGAACTTTGGCCCTAAAACGCTGAAGTTCCTGAACCATTTGGAAAACTACTAACTGACAAAACTGGTGATCTTCGTGAGACGAGATGGCTCAAGGAGAGGCTCTCGTTGGCTGTTGTCCGTGGGAATAGCTTGTGCATCTCCCAACAGCTGAATTAAAATTAACTATTCTTTTTCCAATAAAATTTAAAATAAAAAAAAAAAAAAAAATTAATTTAATTAATGACAGCTTGTTTTGTCTATTAATTCGTTTTGGCAATACTTGTAAATGGAAGAAGATGAGGCAATAAAGTCGACTGAATTGCTGTCATATAAAGTTAAGTAGCCTTATTATTTTAGGTTACTTCTCCAATCACTCTCTCATCTGTTGCCGCCATGCATGGACCACTCCTCAGAGAATAGCTCACTTAAACCGAATTACTTCGACTTATGTCTTCCCCGGACAGACTCTCATTATCAGAAAGCCATGTTCTATCACCCAAGAATCCCAAAAAGTGGACCAACCAGATAACCATGCTGTGAGACACTCTATGCACATCAAGGATCCGATCCTCTTCGAATCAAAGGCTAGACACATTACTGCAGACCTGGTTGGGTTTAACACTAACATTGGGCTGTGCCGCTGGGAATTTAATTGTTACAGTGAATAATATGTATTTCGACGCAGAATTGGATGACGTTCATGCTTGAATCACGGAGTTGAGATATTTCACATTGAAGAAGCTGTTTCCAACCTCGTTTCCCTCTCTTCTTTTTCAAATTTACCTGAAGGTACGTTATTATTATGCGAGATTAGCCATCAGGGGTTATCACTTCATCACATAATGTATATTTTAGTATTTATGTAGGATATTACTTCCCCCGTGTTGGATCCACCCGGTATATTCGGTCTCTTACCTTTAGCAGAGCTAATATATATTCGGCTCAGATTTATGGGTACTGACGCTTCCGTGGCAAACGAATTTTGGCTTGAGATTAACCTCCCAATGTATTTTTTTGTTTAATTTCAGAGGATTTGAGTTTCAGAGACATCTGCTTTTGTCGGCAAACTCTTCGACCTCAGTTGCCCCACAAAGTCACTGAAGACTATCAGAGTTGGTTCTAAAACGACGAGTCTCTTTAAAAATGAGTCCGCGATATCCGATTACTATTACACTGACGTCGTCTCTGCCTCCTCATTCGAAAGAGCACAAATAAATAAGGTCATTTTATGCTATAATGTAGATTTTTATTCACGTGCCTCCTCGTGTTTGTTGTGAGAATTGGAAGGTGATCTTTTCTACTCATAATGATGGATATTCCCTTATGCGACTGATCAGGGCTTACGGAGAGTTTGAGTGCCCTTCTCTACTTGTAATCCAGGACACTCATAATAAGGTACCTTTAATGGGAGAATGTGGGTCTTTGGAATTTATCTGTCTCACCCTCTGAGACCATGTAAGTCGTTTTATGGTACGGGAGAGACTTATTTGTTTAGCTTTCATCCAACTTTTAGGGTTTATTAGTGTTATTGTAGATCTTCCGATGGTCAGGGGGAATTATTATTTCATTAAGTGCAGTAACGATGAACTCATATTTGGAATGTCAGAGTGGGTTGTTTGTTGGAATTGGTAGTGGGTTCTACGGACTGTGGATTGACAATGATCTTTGTAATGGGACTACGATACCTTGCAGGACTTTTGACAGTGAATGTCTCACGGTTTCTTCTGATTTTGTCATCAAAAACCTTGAGATATGGAGTTTCTCTTCTATGCGTGATTACTTTTAGCTTTTAAAATGTCTTATGCCCTTATATTGAGTGAAAGTCAATTAAATTGCCATAAAAATTAAACTGCGACCTAATATTTGACCTAAAAATGAAAAGCTATTTAATTTTTATTTGCTAAAACACAAAATTAGATATATTTACTGCTTATCAGTCTAAATCACCGTGTGAAAAAATTAAAACTGATTGGCGTTATAAAAATAGAAGACACGAGTCCCCCTTTTCGGAGGAAAAGCGAAATTTTTAATTTTGTCTAAAAACGTAATTGGTGTTGCAAGGGACAAAAAACTTGTGTACTGACTGTTGCAGTATTATTATTACTTGCAGAATTACTGGGTCAAAGTGAATGAAATAAAAATTCTCAACCAAGTGATTTCAGACCGACAAGGGACGAGTTCGGCGGGATTGTGAATCCTGTACAACTTTTTTCATTCCCCTAAGTACGGGGTGTCAAACATGCGGACCTTGACAAGCATAAGTGCATCCCGATTTAAAGGCTATAAAACACAAAAAATCTTACAAGAGACAAAGAATGCTATTGGATACGAACCTTTGGAAACTACCGGATTATTTTACTCCCATCAGACAATCGTCATGACCCCGTAATAAGAGAATTGTCGGAACAGCAGAAGGAAACACGTTCGAAACTGGAAAGTTCAAATTCAAACGAACTAACTCCTCGATACTGACTCGTTCCAGCATTCCAGAACTTGTCATCAGGTAACTACGTTGTCCCCGGGGAAGTATTGTTAGATCCTCTTGATGCCGGCAGGCATTGGGCGCCTCCTCAGTAAGGTGGCTCCAGTGACGCCATCGGAAGGAAAATAATTTTGAAAAACTATCCACGTAGCTCCACATGGCGCCATGAGATTTTTAAAACTCTTGTTGCCTGAAGAGTTTTATGTTAACCTAGGTTCTAGTTGTAATACATTGGACAAGTTAGAGGAATGGGGCTAATTACTGGATCTTTCATTAGAAAAATGTGTGAAATGTGAAGGGAATTTAAAATACGCATAAAAATAGACAGAAAAAGACAAAGTACTTCAGGCTTTGTATAAAATGTTGAAATGAAACAGGCCTTTATAATAATAGCTTTTTTCCTATCAATAGGAGAATGGTGAAAACTAGTCAATTAGAAGGAAATAATGGACATGGGGAGACCGAGAGCAGACCCACAGTTATAAACTGGTCAAACTTCGAAAAGGACTGAGAGAGTTGTAGAAATCGATGAGAGTCTAGGAGAGGGAGAAAGGAAAATCATCAGGAAAAGATGCTGATAGGTGATCTCATTAAGGGCGACCGGATGAAAAATCTTGAAATAACTTTGTAGAGAGGATTGACGGCCCTTGAGTGTTCGGTATGATCCAGCGTGGAACAAGACGGAAAAAACTCTTTTATGTATTAAATAGAAAGGGGGAACTTTACTACCTATCCTAAAAGAGAATGTGGATAGTGAAACGGCTATTTATAGTGATAAATGGGCTGCTTATGCTACTTTAAAACAAGCAATTGCAAGTCATGGCTGGGTAATGGTTAATTTTATTGACCCCAATGACAGTAATATTCAAACAAATCGAATTAAAATATGACTGCTCATTTACTATAATTGTTTAAGGGCACTATTAGTGCTTAGTGGGTATTACACTGCACAGTACCATAGTTTTTCTCCTTTTGCAACGTTTTACATTTTCTGGCAGGAGCCTCTGAGATAAGATGATTAGTCACTCTTGTAACTCATCATCATAGTTATCAACTTTCAGCCAATGTCTATGCTCGATTATCATTCTCTCTAAAGTTTTTTTAAGCGTCATTGATTCGATGTACGCCCTTGTAGAGACATCCACGTTGAGTCTTTCCATATAGGACTTGTAGTACTTTGTTACTACTCCATCCCATGTCAAAACAATCGGAATTATTGTCACCTTGGCCTTGTGAATTTGTGCTAGTTCTCTTGCCAGAAGGTCGTATTTGTGGAGTTTTTCCACTTCAACATGTTTTAGCAAATCTTGGGAAGTGATCTCTACTTCTATTAGTATTATTTCGTTTTTGCATTTATCGTGTACGAAAATATCAGGTTTGTTATTTTTAACTTGTATATCCGTTTGTAGTGTTGTATCGACTCCCATTTCAACTTTACTGTGACACAATCAATTGGACTGTATGCATCTTTACCCTCTTGGTTCTTTTTATTCCAAATTGACGACATTGTTGCAGGTGCATACATTTCCATTTCGTCATGTTGTCGCACCGCTAAGCATCCTGGTACATCGTGTAGCCAAGTGATCCACACTTTTTTGGCCATACCACAATGACTGCAATTTGCTTTCATCTCTTCAAAGAACAGATTCCGATCCTGCATCATGCAGTACATTGCTTCCGACCTTGGACTAATGTTTCCCCAGTAAGCCATTCTGTTGATCATTGATGTCGACATTTTTTTCAAAACACTTTAATATTATTGAATGAAGCAATTTCTGATTAGCCTTCTCTAAATAATTCTTCTTTTGATATTCCTTTATAATGTCAGTGTTCAAGTTAGATAGGTCACATTGTATTTGAGTGCAATAAATCTTGCGATAGTGGTCATAAGTCCTGCAAGATTCCTGTCCTTCGAAAACACATGGAAGATTTCCTCTCAAGGTCGGTCATCAAAAATTGAAATAACATGCATTCACTCTTATCAGGAGGTAATCCTCTTCCAAAACTATTCTGCTGAGATATAATCTTTCTTTGTTAGCAGGTTTTAAGTGCACTCGTAAGTTGGAGGCCGGATTTCTAAATCAATAGCTTCGAATTCACGTGGTTCAATGTCGATAAGCCCAATATAATAATTATATAGCGAGAGTGCGTATTCATTGTCGCTTTAAACAAGTTTACAGTGTTTAATTTCGAATTCGCCTATCTTTTCTTCACATTTTCAGCAATTTTTTCTATAACTTTATCTTTCATAACCTTACTCCCTTTATCTTCTAACACTCCAAGATAGCGATATCCCTCACAACCATCCAGATAACTTGTATCTTTGGCACATTTCAGATTAGTTGCAGACTTTTCAGAGTTTCTTTTAAGGCCAACAATACCCGGATATTCATCAATATCCTCCATCATTTTTAGAATAATATCCTCATATTCGGCAATTATTTTCAGTTCGTTAATAAAAAGAAAATGGTTAGTTGCATATGTCATAGACAACTCTGATCAATCATATCTTCGGGAATTTTATATTTAATATTCGGCTTAGTGGGTCCATTACCAGAGAAAACAGCTGGGAAGAGAGTGAGTCTCCTTGCACGATTCCTCTCCCGAGTTTGACCTTTCCAATTCTTTTTTGTTAAGGTTCAAAATAACATTCCACTTGCTTATTAGATTCTTGAGAAACTTCACAATCCATTCAGGCTCCAGAGCAATCAAGAACCAGACACAAAAATTCATGATTGAAAAAATCGAAAGCCTTCTTCACATCAATACATGTTGTGAATAAGCTATTTCCATGTTCAGCATTAACACACTGATTTATTAAAGCCTGCTCATTTGCACCTTGGCATTGCCTTCTTGCTTCAAGCTGATTATCCGAGATAAGATTGAACCCTTCAATATAATCTGTAAGTTTTGTATTAACACATTTTGTGACATGTTTGTGCAATATAGGCATGCACGTAATTGGTCGTATGTCAGTCGGAGAACAGCAGTCTTCTTTTTTCGGAATGAGGTACGTAATCACAGTATAGAACCATTCTTCCGGGCAATATTCACCACTCACTATCTTTATAATCTCTCCACTCAGATAACTATGAAGAGAATCAAACTTCTTGACAAAAAATCCATATACTCCATCACAGCAAGAGCTCTTCCAATCAGGCTTATAGTGAATAATGTTCTTAACAAACTCAACTGTCATATCTAACGATAACTCATCTGCTCCTGTTATTCGCCACCCAACAATATTTCTGTGAGAATAATTCTGATCCTTTTCCCATAGGATTTGTTTGCAAACTGAAAACAGACATACACACAACCACTAGAACAAAAACTATAATAAATTATATTAATATTCTTTATTTAATTATTAATTTTTAAATGACTACAACATAACTTAAATATAAAAAGTTGACATAACAAATAAAAATTGACTTTATTGTCTTTCGGTTGCCCTATTCACAAGTCTTCTAGTGACTTGACCCTTGAGAGAATCTTGATATCTTATACGTCGAATAATAATTTCCATTATGTGTATCAGGAGATCTAACAAGGGCGTGTGTTGTGGTTGTCAGTAACATACGTAAAATCATGTTAACTATCCCCCAATGCCTGCAAAGTTTCACGAGTGATCTTCTATTTTACTCAATTACGCTGGGACGATATTCGAACCTAGATCCTGAGTGGAGCCAACATTTCCTTCGTTTAGAACTTCCGGATTCCTATGTTCGGGAGAAGGACGACAATGGTTCTCGTGGATGTTTCGTGCGGTAAAAATACATCACATTTTTAAGACCAATTTTCCTGGTTTCCATGTCTCTGAATCCTTCTGACCATATAACTTCCTTTTCAATTGGCTTCTAACTGAATGAGTAATTTTTTAAAAAGCAGAAATAATGGCTAGAGACAGTGAGATTGCCGCGGACAATGGCTGTTCTCAGGCTGCCAAATTATTGATTCGATGGAACTAAAGTGAAGCTTCCATAACCATATAATTATTATCCATTAATTATTAAATTATATTAGTCTTGTTAGAATTAATAGTCGTCCACTTTCAGGTCATTCCTTAAATTCATGCATTGGACCTCGTCGATGAATATTGTGTTCTCCTTTATTGAAATTTCCTCCTCAATTCTTCTCTGGTTCTCATAAGAGTTCGTTCTGAGCATTCCAAACTGTGACAACTGCTCCCAAGTTTGCCAATAGATTCCCTCAGTTGGTAACCTCGAATAACAATCCCAGTCAACCTCTTCAATGAGTTTGTAATATGCACTGTCTCTGCACAACTCAACCTGCTGTCTTTGGTCTCTTTTTCCCATTCGAGTAATGGCCACTGTCAGAGGCTCTTCCTTTTCTTGAATTGCATTTTTCAGACATTCTATCGTTTTGTAAGTTTGCCTGATTTGATTTTTAACCTGAAATTAATTTTTGACCACCTCAAATAGTTCCGATTCAAGTTTCCCCTTCGCATTCTTGGTTTCCTCGATGGAATGCCAGAATGCCTCATTTACCGCGTTAATTTGATTTTGTATGTCACTTCTCGCCTGGGATATTATGTTTGTCACCATTAGACGAAGCTGTGCTGAGGAATATGTCTCATTTTGAGTACTCCGGATGCAACTCAGACAATCCGCATGCCAGTCCTCTACGGAATAATGACTTTGTTATAGCACATCAAACTCATCTGGTTGACGGACCCTTAATTTCGGAGATTGGTTGCTCAAACAATTGGTAGGAATTTGACAGAGGGAGTCGATCGCTATGGCATCCTCTTTCTTGGTTATATTCAACTCCAACTCATATTTTATTTTTTTATTTAATCTTCAATCAGGGACCAGCAAACCTTAGCTGTTCGACCACGTTTTCTAATGTCTTGTACAGTAATCCTTTCGCTCCAATTATCACGTCCGACTCCTTGTAGAGTTCTTTTTGAACGTCATCGTGAACCAAGTCGATCCCAACTCTGTCGTTTCTAAAGCTAATTGTGAATCAGTTCCTGTGCTCCAAACATTTTTGTGTGGTGCTGATTGGATCTGCAATTCTGTTGAGAGCCTTGTCGAGTCGATTCCTCACGGCCTCCATTAAATGGATTTCCTGGGAAATGGCTGTGTGCTGGTTTTTTAGTTCATCGTTCCAGTAACTCAGATCTCCCAGTCGTTGATCTCAAATATTTACATTGATCACCAAGTTTCTTGGAAACATCAGATTGGGTGTTTTCTGTATTGGCTTTAGCATCTTTGATTAGTCTGTAGGCTTCTTCCAACAAATGGTCATTCCTTGCTCTGCTATTTTCGGCCGTTCCGTGACATTTTAGGTTGTAAATTTCCCTCTCACTGTTTGTGTATGTTTGGGGGACGACACCAGTTCTGCCATATTTTGTTCCCTGGAAACAATATTGATAATCTTAAATATAAACTTACAAAAATATAATCAAAAAATTAATAAGCTTATGTCCCTAATTTTGTATTCCTTCTAAAGCTAACCTTGGGGACTACAATGAGTGTAACCCCATTATTTCCTGGATTCACCGACATCAGAAAAGACTGAGGTGGCCATTCCCCCCCCGGGATCCTGCCCTAGAAGCTATGTCCCAAAACTGGACAAACTCCATGAAGTGGGAAATATTATATTATGTGGTGACCTCAACGCCAAACACATCCAATGGCTGACTAGTCAATCGACCGAAAAGAGAAATAGTCTAATTGTTGCTCCTTCGAAAAAAACTTCACTCGACCTGTCCATTGCCCCGCTAATTTCATGGAACGTCTCCTACGACTTCCATGGTGATCATAATCCAATTATACTAAAGTTGTGTCGATTCAAAAGCTTACCTAGGAACAAATAACCTTCAAAAACTAAGAATATAGACTGACCAAATTTCAAACTATTTGTTGACCGTAATCTATTGGGAATTGATCCTTGCACATTTGATTCTGTCGACACGACTTCGCCCGGCAATTGTTGCACTGAATAAATGACCTCAAAATAATATATCTCATGAAATTAACTTTCAGAATACATCAATTTTTTAGTTTTGGTAGTATTCCGAGATTAGAAAACAGTTTCAAATTGAAGATGATCTTGTACTTTCCAACTTCATAACTTGTTGAAAGAATATTCAGTTCACTCGTTTATTATTTCACAAGAGCCATAATATTTATAGCCCCGCAATTGCAGCAAAAAATATAAGAGAAAAAGTTAGCTTGTTCCAGGCTATTCTGTTATTAGCCAGATACCTCAGTGTGTCCAGGTCGTGCTAATGTTTTTTACGCCTTTCAGATCGCCTTGTAAAACGAACGGGAAGGTTGTTCTTGGTCTTCCACGAAAGCGTCTTGGAGAGATTGCATACTTCAATTTTTAATTTGTCCTCAAACACGAACGCTATTCTCACTAAATGGAAGAACAAACACACCAAACCAAAAAAACCGAAGCCTCACCTTCATCTTACCGCCCGGTATCCCTAACCTGTTCGCTATCTCGTCTCATTGGAAAACTCGTACTTTTGAGAATTAAACCTCATTTGCCCTTTGTCACTACCAGCATGGATTCAGATCGGAACGTTCTACAACACATTTAACCTTCTTGACAGAACACACTTAACCTCCTGACCTCCTTGACACAAGGTTTCAATAAGCCCAAACGGCATCTACGGGCAGTATTAGTCTTGTGTATAGGCCATTCAAGATCGAGATCCCGTCTCCTCCCTAATGGTGTCCCTCAGGGATCGCCCGTTTCTCCGGCGCTTATTCTTAAACGACTTACTTTGCCTGCCCTGGAGGTCCAGACTCAATTCTTCTAACATATGCTGACGATCTAATTTTTGCGAGCAGCAACAAATAAGAGGAAATGGGAAAATCAGAACTTCAGTCACACAAACGACTTTGGGGCTTGGCTGACTTTATCCTACTTTCTATGTCCACGGAAAAATTTTAGTACACAATTTTTACCACCTACAGGAGACAAAAAGATACGTTAGAAATCGACTTTTACTGAGATATCATTCTAATAAAAACACACCCAAGAATACTGGGAATGAAACTGGACCTCTTACTCTCTTTCTCTCAACACGTGAAGGACGTTTTTAACGAGGAGCTTCTTGAAACTCAACATCATCATAATATTTCTAAACTCCAGGACCCAACCGTCACAGTTCTTGAAGCCAAAGATGCCCGTACCTTCCAGGATTACTGAATTTCAATTTCAAACTTATTTAAGATAAATTCCCTAAGAAGAAAAATAACCAATTTTCGGCTCAATTATTCCTTCCATTACTCCAACGTGGCTATATGGAATAATGGTCCCGGCTACATCATTTTCTGAGGCTCGGAGTCTGATCGCTTCTACCAATCAACGAAAGAAGCCTCCGGTATACTTAAATTGAGAAAAAAGCCTACTCCTCTCCTAATTCTCATGTAAGAGAAACGTCGTGGATGAGATCGTGGTGGCTGACTAATAAAGTAGGACTCATGAATAGAGAAAACCTCTCCGAAAACCCATCTTTTAATAAATAAAAATTAAACTACAAAACACTAATAAGTGAACTTCATAGTAATATAGCAATGGTCCTGGGTTTGATCCCCACTCCTAGCTATTTGATCAAAAATTCTCTTCCTATGCTCTATCCCTTTCTTCCTTGTTCATTAACACGCTACCGTGTGATCCACCCGCTTCAGATGAGTTCCAGTAATTATGATTATGGGTGGACTTGTGCGTTTGAAAACTTGTCCCCAGCGGAACACACTTTATTAATTACTGTTTATTGTTATAAATTAAGTGACCTCGACAGCCTCAACAAGATTTCTCATCCTTTCCTTGTGTGCCTTCTGGGATCCAACGCAGCTTCTCTGTGGGCGGGATGATTTTGAGAATAGAAATCGGAAGGGTTGATGTATTACTCGATCCAAACTAACTAATCACTCGATCCTGACGCGTTCCAGCAAAACCTTCAACCAAGAACAATGATCAGAGGACGGTGTCCGGAGAGCTGTGGTTGGTTCCAGAACTCGTCGTCAGGGAACAAATGAAGTATGGAGTTATTAAATTCCAATTAATTTAATATTTAAAAAAATAAATTTTAATTTGAGTGATTAAATTCCAATTAATTAATATTTAAAAAAATAAATTTTAAAACTCCACCGAAAAAAATAAAACTTAGCAATTAATTTTTTGAAATGCAAACAAGTGAAACTTACGGAATTGCACAAAATGTCAGGTGTATGACTATGTTTATCATAGAATGGATATTATAAAGGGGAATATTCGTTATATGCTTTATTTTGGGCTATTTGTTTCTTTCCTCTTGGAATAATTTGTTGCCTGCTAATGAAACAGAAGAAGTGCTCCTGTTGTGGAGATATTCTTTAATTTATTAGTTATTCTTAACAAATTTTTAATTTAATCTAAAATAAAATTAAAATATTTAAAATCTAATTTGTCAAAAATTTTATTATAAAAATTAGAGACCACTATAGCTTGAATGTATTCCTGACTGGTCTTCAAAGAACATTCTGGAATATGTCCCCTTTACCAAAAACCCAACCTGGGTCGAAAGAATTCACTTTCTTTGTCCACCTGTACCCAAGAGGTACTAATATGAATTGTGGTTACTTTTTATGACCACAGTCATTGAGTATTTATATGAATTGTGGTTATTTTATGACCAGAGGCACGTGGAATGAAACAGTATACTTATTCAGATGGCTGGGGACTGAGGATCATAAAGGGAAAATGAAGTCTTGGGACTGATTGCGGCATAATTCGTTTTCATTGATGCTTCGGATTGAAACATTGGCAGAAGGACGAAGAGCTTATCAGTAGGGCGAACATTTTTTTAATTTTAAAAATCAATATTAATATTATTAATAAGCTCTGTTAACTTCCGCACGTGGAACTCCGCCTAAGTTTAATCCCATCCCTAACCACGTCTAATCTCAACCCTAATCACAAAGTCTAATCCCATCCCTAACTATGCCTAAGTTTAATCTCATCCCTAATCAATACTTAATATCAACCCTAATCAATACCTAATCTCAATCCTAATCATTCCTTAATCTAATCTCCACATTAAGCCAAAAAGATCAAAATTTTTTAGTCATTCAAAACAATCGTTTTATTCTGCTTCGGTGGACTATCACGGTTTGTGGGTTACCCACAATCTATGTGCATTACTTGATAAATTTTAGTGTCCAAGTGCTCATGTACACAGCCTTTTCTCGTAGATGGATTGAAATCACGATTTCTGGAAAACGACCTATCAAGAAATCCATTTTCTGAATACTCGAGAATCTGCACAACTCATCCTTGTTCAACCATAACTTTAAACTACGTGGAGAAATAAAATAATTTTTTTTAATTTTAAATATTAATAAAGTTTTTTGGTTAAAAATAGTTTTAAAACATTTGACTAAAATATAGAACAAACCACTGACCCTATGCATTTTTGAGACATTTGTAATTAATTCCTTCCTTTAATTTTTGTTTAACCTTTAATATTTTAAAACAAATTTATTTAAACAAAAAAATTAAGTGTCTTTTTTAATCTTAAAATATATATTCCCTTTAGTCTCTTAGGAGACTTTATAGTTGATCGCGTCCGAAATGGATATTGATGTTAACACAACTATCATCAAAAAAACTAAAGATACTACCTCGATTATTTTCGTTTTCAGTTCTCTCTTTTCAATAGTAAAAAAACGTAGTTTAACATTATCTGAGATGAAATAACAAATTTCATTCTCAAATGTTAACATTTTTGCTAGAAATCTGATTTTCCATCTTTGTTTAGCCTAGCATCGCTCGGAAATATATCTTGCGACTGAAATCTTTTAATTTCGTAAAGCTCTTGTGTGGTCAGTTTATAGATACCCATTATAATAATAGCACCAGAGACCACAGTTTCACAAACTAACTAATCACGTGATCCCAACACGCACTAGCAGGGACCTCATCTCGGCCCGATGCTCCTTCCACGACCACACACAAGCACATATCGGTCGAGTGACTGGACCATCGCAGTCACGACGGCGCGTTCCTGGTTCATTATTATCAAGGCTTCAAGAGACATTGGTGGCTGGAGTTCTCCTGAGATCCAGCGTTCCGTGATTTTGGAGGCTCTTCTCCGGCTAGCCTCGATCTTCAAGACATTCGTCCAAGAGATGATTTAACTCGTGTGATTAATTAATTTTTTTAAATACTATTTTTTAGTTTTTAATAACAATTATAATTAATTTCATTTATTTATTTTTGTGTAATTATTTTTTGAAAATGAGCGAGACATTCCTTCAACGGCGGATACTCTCAACATATTATTATTATTAACACTTTCACGAGAGCCATAATATTTATAGCACCGCATGTGCAGCAAAAAATATAAGAGAATTAGTTAGGTTGCTCCAAGCTCTTCTGTTCTTTGCTAGGTCCTCAGTGAGTCCAGATCGTCACCAGATGCCAATTTTTCTTCACGACTATCAGATCGTTTTGTAGATTTACCGGGAGTAGTTCTAGGTCTTCCACGAAAGCGTTTTACATTGGACGAGTAGTAATTTTCCATTACGATGTTCGGAGGGGATATCGGGTCCAACCTCAGACGTGTCCAAAAAGTCTCCAACGAGAGCTAATGATCTCGTGGCTTAATGGTATACAGTCACAATTATTGTACAGTCTATTCCGCGAGATCTTGGATGGCTAGGACATTCCAGTTCTCAACATATGGTGACATTAAATATAACAAAAAATCAACAAACTGCTGCTCTATTCATTTGAGTGATTTTTTGCCATAAAAATTACATAATTCAACTCAGAAAACTCTGAATTATCCACGTACTAATTCTTATTTCGATTGTTTCCAGTGTAGTTCCACGTAAGGACGGTGACAAGTACTCCTGGAAAATTTTAAATTAATTATTTTCCCTGTGGCACGTTCAGTATCCTTCTACACATGCTCTTCCAAGCTCCTCTATTGCTTGTTAATCCAAGTCCATAGTGATGACAAGTTATTGGGAGTGTAATCAGGCAGTAATTTCCAATGTTCCATCGTCTGCTATTTTCGTCTTTTGTAGGCAACATATGGATAGCCTACATTGTTCCAGGTCTCGTGCAAACTGAAGTTCTTTATCACAGGATTGAGTACTCTGGCATTTAGGGTTCCAAGAGAGAACTGACTGGTAGATATCAAACGTGAAAAGACATTTGTGCAAGAGAGGCACGTCACCATTTCCACAAAAAATTGTCACGTGGTTAAAAAAAGTTCTTAAAAGTGAACAATAATATAAGTAAAATTATAATTCTAAGTAATACTGAGGTAAAGTCTGGTTACAATCGATTACTTCTAGGAAAACTTTTGGGTGAAAATCCTCGATCGAGGATAACTCAAGTACTTTGAAGTTTTTAATGTGCTAGATATTGTTTTTTAAAAATGATAATGTTTTTAAAAAGCTTTTAAGTTTTCTCTAGTCAGTCGCATCTTCCAAATCTCGAGTAATTTACTTACAGAGTCGCTATTCATTTTCTATTGAAGTAATCTGTCTCCTCAATTTAAAACCGTAACTCTAGCTACAGACCTGCCCCCTATTTTAAAAAGATATTAAATATTTACTTATAAATTTAGACGCATAATAAAATACTGATTATTTTTATGTATTTATTTTAATAAATCAGCTTTTTAGGCGGAATGTTTTTCGAGGGTCAAAAGGGTCCTACGAAAGGTGTACCTGCGGTGAATAATTAAATAAAATTATTTTCTTGTAAGATAACTCCGAGCATAAACAAAATTATTAAAAAAAAACTTCAGAAAATTATAAGTACACCTCCTCTCGAATCCGGATAAATGGCACAACACGAAAAACCCTGAGAAAAATATCGAATCGCCACGTTTTTTCTAAAAATTACGATTTCTGTTGAACATGTAAAAGTTAATTTTTTTAGATTTTATTGTTAAATTTTTGAGAACATGCAGAAACAAAGGTAATCAGGTTCCAAGCGCCAATAGTTAATAGACATTTCTGCAAACGATGGCAATCCTTTAAAAACCATCCGTTCTTGGGGTCTCTGCGTGCGCCACAATCGCATTCGTTTTTTCAGATTTTTGTATATTATTATCCAGAGTCTAGAACAAGCAAAAGTCTAGGTTCACTCAAATTTATTTATTCAGAAACGGAAGCCACCCTGACTGCGTGATTATTCCCTCTCAGGATTTTAGGCTAGATTCGCTCAAATATACAGGAGTGCTCGTAGAGATCTCGAATGCGTGTAGAAATCCGATTCCCTTGACGACCCAAGAGCGTAGGGGAACCTGATGTTTCTACTGTTCTTGTGGGCTTGTAAAAATCGTTCCCCCCATTTCAATATTAAAAAAGTATGCAATTTATTTATAAAATACTGTCTTAATTGTCTATTAATATTTGCAGGATTGAAAGTTACCCCCATGATCCAAATCCAATAACGGATTGAAAGTTACCCCCTGATCCAAATCCAATGATATGAAACAGCCATACCTCATTCTGGGCTCGTTATTCGGCAAACTAAAACATTGCATAATCAGAAGATACATTTATTAAGTCATTTTAAGGGGTAAGAACGACGTGCAGTCAATAATTAGACAATAGTTGATAAATGGCGTGTAGACAATATTTTGTTTATAAAAGTCAAAATTCAACAATCCAATCAATGGTGTATAATTCACAAAGTACTTCGGGAAACATACTTTTTGTTTCAATTTGGTTGAAAGTGTTGTTCAAGAATACTTAAACAAAAATCCAATAACTCTGTGATCTGGTTTATTTCTGAACAAAGGCAAAAGTCAAATACAGTGCATGCTAACATGAAATCCCCTCAAAGACACTGAAAGGATGATTTGGTAAATTGTCAAGTCTAAATATTAGCAAACAGGTAAACCTAAAGATTAAAGTCCGAAATTAGAATTAATTTTAGTTTGAATGAAATTTACCTTCAAATTGCCGAATTGTGGTAATCCATCATATAAATGAAAAGAACAGCCGAATTTTAGACCTAAAATAAAGCAACACGTTTTCCTAAGTTTTACTGATTTTACGTATATCGACGTGAATGGATGGTATTAAAGTATTGATATTTGACTTTTCAGGAAAGAGCGTTTGGAGAGTCATTGATAATGTCGACAAGTCCCCAACAAACATATTATAGTAATCCAAGTTATTCAATTAACGACGTCGAGAAGGCTTCACTAATCTCTCCACAAATTGAATTTTTTCATCGTCAGGGAAATGCCTTGGCTATATATTCTAACTCTGTTGGGCAACCGCAGGAGTACCCTACAATTTTTCAAAACTATAACCCGAACAGATCAGCTTACTATGACCTGAATCCTCATTATACTTCACATCCAACTCATCTGTGCAATCAGGGCTATATATTGCCTGCGTGGAGAACCTGTCTTTGCCATAATAATTTTAGATGATGACCAACTACGGAATTACTTGCAACCTCAGAAACAAGGGTTTTGAGGGATTCAGTCCAATGAAGGTTAGTTTTTTTTAATTTTTAAAAGTTAATGGCCAAGATGGAGGAGCTTGTTTTTATAGTTCATTTTCAGAGGGGAGTCTACTGGCAACTCAAAAACGTAAGAGAAGGAATTTGTTCACTCCAACACAAAATGCTGAATTGGAACGCAGGTTTAAACACAAAGGTATCTGTCGGCTTCGGAGCGAGAAGAATTGGCGATGAAAATAAATTTAACCTCCACACAAGTCAAAATATGGTTTCAGAATCATCGTTACAAATTTAAGAAGATGCTTCAAGAAGACGAAGATATAAAGGAAAGTATGGTTAGCATCATTTAACAGATAGTAGGGAAGAGAACCCCAGAATCCAAAAAAGAAATAGTTTTTATTATTTTTAATTTAGTCAAAAACAAACTAAAAAACAAAAATTTCCCAAAATATGATAATTGGTGATTTAAATTTTGGAATAAATCATATTTTGCTAAGTGATAACCTGATTTAGTTTTATGCCTTGTGTATTTACCCCCGGTCCCTCAACTGGCTAACAAAAGAGTAAAAGCCAAGACGGACGCTCTCACTGATCGATAAGGTGATCTAGTGGGGGAGGTTAAAGGCGGGTCAGGAAATGAGAAGAGGTAACCCTGGTCTTTAAGAAAGAAGGAAGGGCGATTAAACTGAGATTTAGTTTTTTAAGCCCTCGTTGTTACCTTAAAGGAAGTTATGGGAACGATTATTTTAAAGGTCCCTAACTTTTTTTTGATTCCCAAATCTCATTTTAACATTAATATAAAAAATATTGACCTCTTCTAACTGGGGACCTGTCTTGAGGTAGGGGGAATTCCCTCTCAATCACGAGATCTGCTTACTTAATACACTTTAATGATCAAGTTTTGGAATATTTTATATCTGAAAGCCACTTATTTTTGAATTTGTTTGAAATTATTGATTTTATATTAATCAACATTGTTAACTATTTTTTAACCTGGGGGAAATTTATTATGGTAAAATTGGGGACTGTTCGTCTTCAAGTTCGTCGTAGCGGAAGCCTCGGGATTCTTGGATGCAACCTTCATACGCCCCAGTGGATTATTTAGCATTAGAGGATTACTGACTGAGCACATTTCAATGAAAATCGTAAATAGAACTGTTGCCAGGAAATAATACTTTGTTCATTTCTTTAATAAAAAAATAAAATTGTTCAAAGAGAAAGGGTAAAGCCAAAGTGACTGATTCCTTTATCCTGACGCATTCCAGATGAACCTTTAAGACGATGATTCAAAGGACCTTGCTCGGGGAGCTAAGGTCGATTCCAGAACTCGTCGCCTGGAACAAAATTGTCTCCAGATGGAATGAATATTTGAATAAAATGGTTAATTTTTACAATTTTCAAAATTAAATTATAACCCCTGTTTTTCTAAACTGAACAACCTTTAGTAATCACGTCATCAAGACAGTCGCTCCCAGAGATCCTTCCACCCTCATGTTGAGATAAATGCCACTAATTGCGTAATCTCTAAATAAATTCTCGAATCAACCAGAATTTTCTAAAAATTTATTTTTATTAAATATGTCAAAGTTAGATATTTACGAATTTGTGATAAATCAGAATATCTATAATTATAAAATTATCATGAAAATCCGATCAAAATGAGATATAAACCGACCATTATGAGATACAAGATTTTTATAAGCGATTGATCACTAAAACGTGAAAGTTTTTAATATTTTGAATATTATGGGATTTATTATGTCTAAGACACGAAGTATCTAACTGGAGTTTGAAGACACGGAACGGCTAAAATGGATCTTTGCTGCGTCATATTTTTGTTTTAATCATCTGTTTGTGGTGTTTCAAGGTAATTCCGATATCATTCTCATAATTAATATCAAAGGCCCTAAAATTTTTGATTTATTCATTTTGCAAAAAAAACGTGTTGAATTTAAAAAAAACAAAAATGGTGATTAGAAGGCCCCAGCCCTGAGCATGGCTATTCCCTCTGAACTGGAAATCCGCTCGAATATTCGACAGATTTTTGAGTGAATCCTTAACTCATACAGTCATCAAACTACGAGTATATTTTGCAAATTTATTTTTTGTTTGAAATCTGCGGAAGATCATAAACATTGGCACCGAAAATCAATTTGGTCCGTCCAGTTGTTTGGGAGATTCAGGTTACTCTCAAAATCATTTAGATAATTTAACCCCCTTCCCCTCAACGCGTATGTTAACCAAATTAATCGAGATTTTGAGGGTCAACGACTTTCAGTTATGTTGTTTTCACTCTTGAAAAACTGTTTGACCACGTGACATTTAGTTTTCGTGAAACACTTTTATTTTGACTTAAAAGGTTAGTAGGATTGGAATGAGTAATTCAACTATTAATTTGTCAGATTAAAAAATTAGGTTTTGATTTTAACCACGTGGATACTGTCTCCATGTCTGGGAACGTGTACTAAAGTCTAGAAAAGATTGAAGTTGGAAGTTTTTTTAATTATCATTGAAAGTCACATGCTGTCACAGGCGTTATGCTCATCGAAAAACTCTGAGTCTTATTATCTGGTCTCGGACCCTATGTCTGGCTGGACAAGTATGCCAATCATAGAAAACCAACATATGCGCAAGTGCGTACCCCACAAAAAAAAGTTTTAACCTAGGAAGGACTTGTGAGTATATTATATGAGACATGGATGAATGTTTTGAGAATGGATAACTATCAAAGGGAGAACGTCTGCTTGTGTTGACTAAGTCCATCCTCAGATAGTCTATTACGTGACACAAGGACTCGACCCTCACGGGTGGGATCTGTTTGAATTGAACTTCACTGAAAGCTCCATCTTTCGGATTCGAACCCATGACTGTCAGATCCGACGTCATCAGACATACGTTCAGTCTGAAAGACTGGATCACATATTTATTTATTTAATAATAAAGTGGCAGTCGAGACGTCTGGTGCCGCGGGAATTATCACAGCCTCTTTCCTGAAGGAAATCGGGGGAAATTGGTGCATCATAAGAAAGACGTGCGGGAAACAGTCTGGCTGAGGCAACGAATTGGGATTGCAGGTGTCCGCAGAAAAAAAAAATTATTAAATTAATTACATAAAAAATAATAAGAAGGCCTATCATATCAAATATAACAATTAACTTAATTGATTTTTCATTTTACATTTAATTTATTTAATTTAATTAACTTTATTAATTTTTCATTTTATTATTTTTATTTTTTAACAAAGAAACAAAATGTCAGTTGAGTAAGCCGTCTGCGTGCTTCATTAATTTTTCACTTTATGTTATGTTATCCAATTAAGTCATGTCCGACCCTTGGAGATCTCACGAACAAGTTTCTTCCACTCTCCCCGATCCGTCGAAATTTGGAGCAGCCTTAATATAGGCATTCCCGTGACGTCTTCCACCGTGGATAGCCACCGAGTCCTCGGGTCGACCAGGTCTTCTCTCCCAGTAATATTACTCAGCATAGTGTTTCTCTCCAGGGAATCAGAGCGGATAACATGCCCAAAGAACGCCAATCTGTGTTTTACGATTCTTCCTTCTAGGGAATTGTCCGTCTCCACACGTTTGAGTACATAGTTTCATTTACATTTAATTTAATTAACTTTATTAATTTTTAATTTTACATTTAATTTATTTGATTTTAAATCTAATAAGTTTATTCGTTCGTGTAATTGTTACCAGTTGGAACAAAACAATCAATATAATCTAGCTGAAAGAATTCAGTGGTTGTTAACAAAATAAACACATGGAATTAGAAGGAAGATTCTGGAACTTTGAGCCCTCCTTTCCGAGAATCGGGCTGACCTCACTCTCATCAAGTAATCCAAAATTTCATCCTCCACGCCAACACCTTCCTTCTTCGGATATATAGTGAGACCATGTGGAGGCCTACTCAGTTGTGGAGAACGGTATACCCTTCATGGACGTAAGTCAACGAACCTCAGAGCTTTTGGGCTCAGACAATACTATGGAGTAGGCTACCATCAAAATCCAGCTGTTCACGTCTCATTGGTTAATTGTCAATTTATACATTCTCCACAAGGATCCTGTACAACATCTAACACCTTCAATCTACCCTGCCTGCACATTTCCCAGTTTGTCGTGCTCCACAGTTCTCTGACAGTCGAGGTGAGTTCATCGTAAATGGTCTTATTGATATGATTACACACAAGAACGCCATTAAGGAGCACTGATAGCTACACATATTTGAATTTAATTTTATGCTCCCCTCTTTAGCACGAGTCGCTTCGTGAAATGTGAATTATGGTTTTTCCAACGACCACAGTCCCATCTTATGTTAAGAAGATTTCGAGGACGTCGGCGTTTCCCTGCGCGAGTTCCACGTTAATATATATTATTACCCCGGATCACTGGGTCAAAGACACTGAAAGTTTGAGCCGATACCATGTACAATGAGAAGAGCTGTACAGGATTCTCCACCCCTACGGACTCGTCCACTCCCTTGTCGGTCTGGGATCCCTTAGTTAGTTGAGAACGTTAATAAATGAGATTTAATTATTAATGAAATTATACAATTAATAAAAATTTAATAAAAATTTAAAGTTAATAATAATAAAATGTCTTATGTGAGTCGATGATGTTGTAATTATTTTAGTTGTCATCCGTGAAATCAGTACTACAGCGTGGAGGGTCATATCTGAAACCAATTGTAAGCAAGTCTACCTCTGTTGTTTGCAAAGTTGCACAGAGAACTCAGGCATACGCAGCTGATGTCATAAGACCCGCTCTAAACACCCGTATTGGACAATTGTTAACATCTATTGAAATAAGAAATGCACTTAACTGTGCGAAGGTAGAGCTACGTCCCCCCAATTTTACGGAAATGTCTCGATTCTCTAGGGAAATGAACCAATTTGTTCGTTATATGAGCGAGAGACATTACAGGCAGCTGACAGTATCTGAATTCTTTATAGGATTTTGTGTGTTTGTTGAAGTGATGTGTTGGTTCTTTGTTGGGGAAGTTATTGGAAGGCGATCACTCATTGGTTATGATGTCCCCGGTTGTCGTAACTTTGGTCATTAATTGTTACTAATTATTAATAATTCTAATAAAGATAATTTATTAATTTTGGCTCTTAACCGAAGACATGGGGTAAAAGTCATCTCGAGGACATTGACGAGAAGATCACTGCTATCCAGGTAAGGGAGTGTAGTGACGGAATTGTGAATCACTGGAAGGACGCAACTGTCACCAAACACTCTGGAAATCCTGATTCGTCTAAACGCTGGAAAATGTCTGCTACGCCGGTCACTTCTCTGTTTGGGCTCAAGGGAGGAAACGCCGAACCAGGTGAAGGCTTTGCTGAAACTAAGGGGTAACATAGTTATCTACTTCTGGTCTTTACTTATGGTTTCTATTTCAAAACTTAGATTTCTGATGTCTCTTGAATCCACCAAGAAGTGGTACGAATGAATACACAAGCGTGGTAGAGCTGTCAGTTTACCAGCGCGAGTGCGGGCAAGATGACTTGTGAGACACCGGAAACCTTAAGCTCTGAACAAAACAAGTTTTGGATGACCTCGGTTCAAATAAATTCCTAATTTTTAAGTTAAAAATTAATTTCTTATAAATATCTTAGACCACAAAAAAAATAGAAATTCATAAAGAATAGAAAGTAAAAATCTATTTGAAGGATTTCAACTCGATGCTTACGGATGCTTCAACTCCGTCAACAGTGTTAAACTTGTGGATAATATTTTCGTCATCATCATCCCACTCAATCTCAGTGGACCCGATCTCAACTAACTATTACTCCCAAAACATACAATTTGGACTGAAGAACATGGGGTAGTATATCAGCAGTTGTATTGGTGGACAGGAATGAGCTGCAATTTGGAAATGAAAGGGGGAGTCGGCCCACAAAATGAGTCCATTAATCACAGTACTGAGGGAGGCCTCCATCGTGAATCCCTCGATAGTCAGATTACAGTGATGAGGACGGTCAGACCAGAGGGTAAAGTCAGAACCAAAGTCGACAGAATTCAGTTTGATTCTCAGTATCTTATTGATAGTGAGCCCCGATGAAGAGAAGCAGAGATCATTCTTGGTATTCAAATACATGGAAAGAGCAGCTTGGTATTTATCCACCAACTCTAAACTGACAGTGATACAATCGACTACCAGTCATCAGTTTTTAAGGCTCTCAGAGACATCGACTTCGTGTGATAGTAAACCACGAGTAGGTTTCTGTCATTGATGGAGCATTTAAAGTCTGAAAGGGGAGTCAACTTTAATAAAACGGAAAATCAACAGGCATGTGGAGAATCAGAGAAGACTCACATTTGTTGTCAAACACGTCCGAATGTGTCCCCGTGAACAAGGTCATGAGGACCATGTCATTGAAAACCAAAATTAGCACGTTCTTGTTCGGTTTATACTGCAATGAGTGAGAATTGTGCCTTAAAGAGGGAGTGATGAACGAGGACTCGTTTTCCAAGGAAATTCGTGTCTGAGGTGATCTTGAATGGCTCCTTTGTACCGAATTCCCCAAATTCCAACCGTTTGTTGACCCATTTCGGTTTTTCCGCGTTGATCAAGTCGCTGAACAAATCGTCGACTTCTCTGGAAAAGGAATCGATCATAGACTTTGCCTTCATAAGATTGGGGTCCTTAACTTTTTTAGAAATCTTGGAATAACAGATCTGGTCAACCTCACTAATACTTAGGGAATATAAGCACAATCTCTGAACTGGCTGGAGAAACATGGTTTGAAGGTGTACTTTACTCTTGCCAGTCCTTTCCTAAATGTAAGAAGGCTCAGTTACTTCTATTCTAGACAACCCATCGTCGGCACCATTCAGGAGTTTCCCCAGTATGTGGGAGTCACTTACGTACTGTTTGTATGGGGAGAGACGAGGGAACTGGAATACAGCAAAATTATACATTTTCAACAAGAATGTCCCCAATGTTGGGTGATCCCGTCAATATTCGATCCCGCAAGGATCTACAGTAAGAAAACGGTTACTTGGCCAAGGAAACATGAACTTCCATAATTTCCTCAATATTTGAGAACAACGATCTCCTCTGATCAGTACATTCAGCCAATCCTTTACTAATTTCAGTCAAAATAGCAAAATAGTCCCCAGTCTGAGTTTCCTCCGCGACAAACCGGTTAACGGCATCCATTCCTACTTAATTTGTAATAAAAAAGTAAATAATAATTTATTAATCGAAATGTTAGACTTAATAGGTACATTCAAGACACGACTGGGGAAACCATCCAGTCTGGTGCTCGGTATTCCGTCCAAAACACATATTTCCCCTCTTCCCATGATTTCCACATATTCTCCAGCTTTCAGGCTCAAATGACTACGCAGGGACTTGAATAATCACACATACACAAACGGATTCATTAACTGACTCCACCTGTCTATGAACCCCCAATAATACTTGTATTTGCTGAATAAAATTCTATGGAAAAATCCCCACGCGTCCAGCAATTTCTCCCTCACACCAATCCTCGTCCACAACAGTGGTCATCAACACCACATCCCCAATTTGCAAATCAAGGTCTCCTTCTTCTTCCCCGTCGAATTTATATTTAGCAACAACGAACACTACAATGACTCCTCCACAAACCTGAATTCCCGGGAAACGACTTATCTCCACCAAGCTCAATCACATGTGACCGGGGGAACCACTCAATCTGAATATAATAGCTAATATACAGAGTCATTGACCCTCCCAATCCACCACGGAGAGTCTTCTACCGTTTTATCTAACAGTTCAAATCTCTGCCCTTTAACAAATGACACGTGGTTTGATTTACTCCCCTTAAAGTCCATGGTTGCTTCAACCATTCCTATCACTTTCCCCCACCAGTCTCATTAATGCCCCCTTGTATTACGCGGGAAGAATTATCCTCATTCATAATCCCCCAGTCCACGTTTCCAGAAATATCCTCATTCATAATCCCCCAGTCCACGTGTCCAGAATTATCCTCATTCACAATCCCCCAGTCCACGTGTCCAGAATTATCCTCATTCAAATTCTGCCAGTCTATCTGGTTGATATTGTCTTCAAGATTCACATCTTGTATGTCCGAGAAATTATTCCCCCATGAGATACAATTATCAAAAAAGGGGGTAAATCTAAATCACAACTCAATTATACGGCTTATCCTTCTTCGTGACACTCTGTTCCATTACCTTGTTAACCAACATGACCCGCTCACTTATGGCTTTAATTTTCAGCACATTTGAGTTATCAGCCGTCCCAGCATTAGCCAGTTCTACCTTCAGTCTCTACCACTAACAACAGGTATAACCTCAATCTCCTGAAGGAGCCGTTCTATTTCGCCCTCAACCTTCCGTTTGAGCTCTAATATTCTCTGAGATTCCTCTGACTCAAACTTATATTCTTGTATGACACGTGATATTTCTTCCTTTTGAGAATCTATGTCAAAGGAGGTCCTTCTAGACTTTGATGGCACGGGTAGGGAAATCTGTCTATTACGAATAATACACGTGGTTTATATCACTTTGACGTGGTTGGTAACTCATGTGGGTGAATCTGCTGAGTCGTCCTTTGGGGTAATCTCGGCTGTTGGGGATGCACAGACTGACGTTGAGGATCTAATCAGTGATAAAACGTAGTACCACAAGACCACATTTCACCTGACTTGGGGAAACTGTCCACCTGACCAACCGAATGACCCCAATTTGGCTGAAGATTTTGAGGAATTGTCCTTTCATTTTGAGGTTGGGGATCTTATAAGTCATAAACGTGATACCATTAGACCACATTGGACCTGATTGGGGGAAATTGTCCACTCGAGCAACCGGATGACTCCAATTTGGTTGAAACATCTACAAACATTAAAATATTATACACCCGCCTGATGGGACATGTGGGTTGCCTGAGGAAACGTAGTGGAATCGTCGATCCCACGTGAGCCAGCCAATCCAGGTAGACCCCATCGATCACATGACCTAGGAACCTCACTTAACGAGGATGTATTGTCCGGGACATTCTTGGATGACTGATTCCACTTGATATTTGACTGAGAATGTTTGGCTTGGGGGACAATTTGGGAAGAATCTGACCAGAGAATTGATTTTTCGGGGAATGTCAGATTTGATGGAGGTTCTTGCCTGTCAGTTGTTTGGTTAGGTTCAAGCCACCCTATACAAGTCCTACTCTGGACGGGTGAGGCTTTGGGACAAGTGTCCTTAACATCATTATGGCCATGGTACCTTAACATTTGACTTAGTGACCTTTGTGATCGAAAATTCTTTGAGTTGTTGAGTAAAGTCCAATTCCACAGTCTTTTTGAAGAAATTATTGATGGAATGAGTCAGTTGTACTGGCAGTTTTTCAGGTACCTTCTCCCCAACCATGACGGCAGTGATGACTTTCATTACACAGCAAAACTGGGATTCGTCAAGACTACCAGATTTAGACGTGTCCACCAAATCCCTTGAATAACGAATAGCGATAACCATATTTGGGCTAACCTATTGTCTGGCAGCTTAGATTTACTCAAAAGAGGACCCAGGATTTGGCCTACAATGTTACGATAGGGACTACCAGAGACAACCCCATTTATTGGATTTAATCTGCTAAATTGGTTCCGCCATTTTGATATTTCATTATCAGAACAGATCCAAATCACCATATCTAAATTCTAATTTTATTTATTAAAATATTTTTAATTAAAAAAAATTATTTTTAATTAATAAAATTAGAAATCAATTAAAACAAGGACGCCCTGACGGCATGACCTCCTTTCCTTTCGAGCGAGGGCGAAACCTTGTATGGGGTGTGACCTGTGTCTGCTCTTTCGCCCCAAGCAAAAAAAATAATTCACCGGGAAGACCTTCTTCTCAAGCAGAGGAAATGAAAAATGCTAAGTATTCGGATATCAGCGACAGGTACATTTTCGCACCTGTCGCGATTGAAACTTCGGGGAACTTTGGCCCTAAAACGCTGAAGTTCCTGAATCATCTTGGAAAACTACTATCCGACAAAACTGTGATCTTCGTGAGACGAGATGGCTCAAGGAGAGGCTCTCGTTGGCTGTTGTCCGTGGGAATAGCTTATGCATCTCCCAACAGCTGAATAATTAAAATTAAAATTAACTATTCTTTTCCTTATAATAAAAAAAAAATTTTATACAAGTTTTGTTTAACTGCTTTCAGTAGATATTGATTCTATAAACTCGTATTATATGATTTGTGAGTTTGTGGTTAAATTTCCTAACAGAAGGCTTCGTTCTGCTGCTTTCATGCAACAAGGTCATTGCGATACAAATAGTCTATCCCTAGAGTCTCTCAGGAATTTAAGTAGAAATCAGCATACTTTCATGCTGATACAGCCTAGTTCGAGTACAAAGGAGAATTTTATCCTAAAAAGACACTGATTAGAGACTGGCATAATTCGAGAGACACCATTTGTGAACCCTTCCCGTGAGGATTGTTGAATAGTAAAGAAGGAAATGAAGCATAGTAAATGAAAAAAATCAATTCCATTGATTTGTTAATTAAATTATTCAACAATTATTATTCATGAGTTCACTTAGGAGATAATTGTGCTATTGGAATTTTCCCAGGGGACCACAAGAGATTGATACGCGAATGAAGATCTAGAGGACAATCTCTTCCAAAATATCACTTTGCCAAAATATTTTTCGTCCTTTCCAATTGTGATCAGTCCTTCCTTGATTTTGTCAAAAATCGTTTTAACCTGATTGGAATTTCTGAAAGAATTGTTATAGCATTTAAAGGTGTAACCGGTTTAAACAGCTAGAACTGGACATCTCTCCCCATGGTTATATCCTACCAGGAATAATCAGACAAGATATTTTGTAAAGAGAGTGAAATAAGTTGTCGAGTATGCGATAAGGGACACAAAATAGTAGAACATACAGTGGTATTCAGTCTGCCTACTAGCATGGGTCTTCAATGCATTTGACCAATTTTCTTTAAATGATCTCTTTGATTAATATTTGAACCGAACACCGTTGTAACGTATGAGTTTTTGGTCTACCAATGAAATCTCTTAAAATAATTAGAACGATGGAGAGAGTCCAGAACGACATAATGAATTTCCTTCACAGAGTGTCAAAGGCTCTCGATAAGTCTATCTAATGTTGGTGGTATTGTCGTATCTTTGGTGTGGCTGTTGATCTCCCTTCTCGAAAACCGTTTCGGCTTTCTGGTAAGGATTCCAAAAGGGAGAAGGTTTGTTTTCAAATTTACAAATATAGTTCTTGTAGGTAAGAATCTCCTCTTCAGAAGACCTCGCCATTTTTAGGAAGTTGTGCTGTATGTCCCCCAGATGTTCCATCACTTTTGTGACATTCAGTCATTGAGCGTATTCCTCAATGATAAGGTGACTGTGCTTCTGTTACGTTTAAGTAGGATTCTCAGGGACGTGTTCTGTATGACTTGTAGTTTGTGTGGACTTTGAAAAGATGTAATCCAAACCGCACGTGCATGTTCGATTGTTGGTAGGACATATTTTTTGTATAATAATTCAAGTGCGTTCTATTCCCGGGCAAAAGGACTGATGTCCCCTAATTCGAATCTCGCTGCTGTACATTCTGGCTGAAGGTTCAACGCATCTTGATGAGTGACATCGTCATCAGTGAACATCTCACTGCAGAACCGGATCGTCTACAAAAAGACTCACACCCAACAAAAGAGCATTCCTTGGTTTTTCCTCATCGATTAGTTATGATAACTGTTCTCAACGAAGTACTCTCGTCGTTACATTACCTGGGATATCCACTTCCAATCTCAGTATATTTCCTAAGAGCTTCCATCTCAAATCGGTGATCTCGAGACTCAAAGGATCAGTGTAGCAAACATTATACATCGCTCTCTTGCTTATTTTCCATGGCAAATTCAAACCGAGCATTATCCTCAGCAGCTTCGACCAAATTAGTCTATCCTCTGTTCCTCAGCCTTGGAAATCGTCCACGTTGATGAATTATATAATAGGATTTGTTTAACAGGGGCATTTTATAGCCATAGCCGGAATGATGTACTTGATCGTCTTCCGTCAATCCAGTTATTTTTAACATTGTTCGGAGCAGCTAAGGCGAGAGTAGTTTTCGAACAACGTCCTGAAATTAAAATTTATTTCCAACTGGATAATGGAAAACCGGCTCGGTGGGAATGCAGAGAAGTCGTCTACGTCATTATTTACCTCGGACAAAAGATTGGGAAGGAAGACAATCACCTTGAAGTTAAACAAGTTCGGCATCCCTTTCCACAGATGTCAAAGGATCTTGGGTGTGACAATTTATATGCATCTCTGTTCAACACCTTACGTATAAAACATTCTATTGATATGGGAGAAGAAACTGAACGTATTGAAAAGTTTATCGGGAATATGGAAGAGTGGTACTCACCCAGTCTTGATGAACGTGTACAAACAATACATCGAGCCATGTTTCTCATATACATGCGCCTCGTGGGGTCCGTACATATTTTGGACAGATATGAGGAAAATTGAGGAAATGCAAAAGAGGGCTTACAGAGTAACGGAGAGTTGGATTTGTGAAGATCGTCGACCCGGACCTACGCCTCTGGAGGCCCTTATGAGACTTGACTCCAGATCACGGGAAGTTGGCCCTAAAATTCAGGCAGCCGTCCTGTACGTTCATGCGCGGGCATGAAGGAAGAACGACGGGCAAAGATGAGGTCTCTGTTAGAATGCATTGGGATCACGTGATAATTAGTTTTGTTTTACAGTGGTCTTAGGTTAAATAAATACAAAAAATAAAAAAATTAAGATATAATAAGATAATCTTTTTATGCTATTGCTTCCCATTAAGAAGACCCTTTCAATCCTTGGAGTCATCCTGGATCCCCTCCTCACATTCACTCATCAAGTGGACCTAGTAACTGCAAAGATCCAAAAGAAAATTGGAATCTCGAGGCTTTCACTCACTCCCCAATATCTTCCCGCCCATCTTTAGAACTTCTATACAAACAATTTGTTCTACCTATTATCGAGATGCCTGTACTGCATGGATTGCCCCCTTATCAATATCGGCACAAAGCAAGCTGGTAGTTCTACAAAACCGATGTCTCATAATACTATTGAGATCGTCGAAAAAGACATCCACTTCGTTACTACGGAGAACACTAAACGTCCCCCCAATCATGGAATATCTTACAGAACGCCATCGAGACTTCCTTAAGATGGTAAAGTCCTTTGACCATTTTTTCGGACCGCACATCAGATTATTGGACGCCCGCCCGAGATATGAGAAGAAACCTTCCTCACTGTGGAGATAAATCCAGGACTCCAAAACTAACCGCAGGAAAAGGACTAGTATGGACACCGGGATCAGTTAATTAGACGTTAACTTTTATCCTCTTTCTCTTGATTTCAGGTTTATAAAATAAAATGCTATTGAGTCGGTTACGTTAAAGCTCTTTCGATTGAGGAAAAATGTCGGAAAAAAAGAGAAGGATCACTTATCAGATGGTAAGAATATAATTCTTGCCACAATGTGGCAAAGTTACCCAAAGAATGAGCAACTTGAGAGTATTAAACATAATTTTTTTTCTACTTGAGCTTTCCGAAAAAAAGTGTAGAAAATTTATTCCAGAAGCAGCTTGACAGAATTAAGCTATTTTTTAGGTTTTATTTTCATTTATTATACATCTGAAAAAATTTTTGTTTTGATTGACAAAACTGACATCCGGGGACAGAAATGTGTCACTTATTGGTAGAATTTCTGATCTCAAGAAAATATTTTTAATATCTTGTCGTCCATTGTCTATTTTGATTAGTTTTTTTATACTAAATATTTTTTGTTTTAGATAAATTTATCATAAAGTCAAAAAAAGGTTAGAATTTTGAAAATTTAATAACCAATAAAGTCAATTTTTATAAAGTCAAAAGTGAATTTAAAGTCAATAAAGTCAATTTTTAGGTCAAATTTCCGATTTATAAAGTCAAAAAATCCCCCTATTGATCACTAACCTTACTGAACCTCATTGGATCGTAAGAAGGAAAGAGGATCAGCGAGAAAGGATCTGGGTCATAGAGCGCATTTCCTTACGAATCGTGAGGGAGAATATGCTCTCCCTATTGAAGAAGTAACCCATTTCAGCAAAGAAAACGCACTGAAAATAATCAAAAATTGTATTTCTCTAATGATTTATTGGCATCCAAAAATATCTGAAATTTAGATTTTCCGTAATGTCCTTTCTATTACAAAAATGGGTCAGGAAGCAATTCGCTAGCAGCAGAGACGAAGTAACCTCAAATCATCAGAACGTTGATTAAGTTTTAGCAAAATTTGGTCCCCATGAGGCGCATGCATATTAGTAACATGAATCGATGTCCTTACACGTTCAGATAAACTTTATAGTACGTTCAACTCGATTCTTATATTTATTCCATCAGTATTTCAACGTTGGCTTGGTACTATGTGACTCTTGATTAAAGATTTCTGTTTCTTCTGTTCCTCCTCTCCCTTTTTCGGATGGAGTGACGTCATGTGATCCGACTGTCTCAGGTAGCGCCCAGTGCCAGAGTAGCACGAAAAAGATCATTTTCTCTCCCCCAGTCCAATGTAGGTGTTTCCACAACTGGGAATAGACGTCTTCTACCTTTTCTGCTGGATCTAGGTGACTTGTGTGACTTTGACTGAATCCGGGGTTAATAAAAATTTCATTAGCAATTGGAGCCTTATTTGTTTGAATAAATTACATTTGTTGTTTCCATACTTTCTACAATTCAGAGTATTTATAGCAATTTCTTCACTCCAATGAACAGAGTTTATTGCAAACAGTGAATCAGAGTCTTAATAAAACAAGGAGTTCATCGACGTTCTTGAATGTCCACTACATTTTAGAGTATAACCAAATTCCGTTCATGACGAGTTAATATTGTAGCCCTTCCGCCAAGAAGTAGTAATGTTACATTCTTAAACCTCAGTTTAGCCAAGAACCCCAGGTATCGAAAATGATTTTGACTTTGTTCTTTTCTATTTCTATTCGAACCCGGAACCACTTGGATTTGGTCCAGAACTTATTACAATATGCAATCCGGTATCTGTTACTCTATGGCCGGATTTGATAATCCGAGTGTTAGACCATTCAATTTCAAGCCAGTGGATTGGCATCCTAGACAATCGGTATTTTTGTTGCCTCACCCAACTAACCGGCCATTATGAAATAATCAAAAAATTTATGACAAATTACATTTCCTACAACTGAGCCATAATACTTGTACTTCCGCATGTGCAGCAAATAAGACTATTTTAGGTGTAAGCTTCCTCTTCTATTTTCTGCATTCTAGACATTTTTATCGATTGTTAGCCAAACAAGTCACTTCCTACCAAAAAAATTAAAACTCAAATTTAGTGGGACTTTATATAAATCAATAACCATTAGCTAATCATATTGACACAATCGTCACAAAGTATCTAATCTCTATCGTCATGTCAAGATTGAATTAAACAAAACTGTTGACTATCTTCTCTGCCAATATTTGAAGGGATATCCCATAGTTGATATAATAATCAACAGTAACATTTCTCATAATTTGGAGAGATGACGATTTAAAACATATATACCAGGATGGCAAAAGGGCCTGATGGCTACTGGTTTTAATATCTCTGCTGTATATTCCTGCTGATGGTTCTACGTATCTAAGATGACTTAACTGAGAAATCAGATCGTCTATAAAGGACTCAACAGAACAAAAGAAAAAAAGGTTTAAAGCATTTTTTGTTTTACCCTAGTGCGATTAGATATCATAACTGTTCTTCGATTAAATAAAGTGTGTCCTTTCTGGGAGGAGCTATAGGTAATATGGCTAGAAAAGTGAGGTTTTGTTTAATTGCTTACACAATATTAATCAAATACAACCAAATTAAAACAAATATAATAACTAAAATCAAAGCTTTATTTATAAATCCTACAAAATCATCGTCTACTTCTTTTACTGGCCGAATCCGAACCCCCGTAAGACCGTTTACTTGTGTCAGCAAATTCGGCCTTAAGTTTGATAATGTCAATCTCATCCAATAAACAGGGACCCATCGGTCGATAACCAAAGACCATTGGAGAAGCCAAACTTACGGTTGGGTTAACACCACATTTCTGAGGAAAACAAACACCATTTTTTAACAAATAATCACTGCCTTTCTTAACATTCTCCTTCACTATTTGTGGGGGCTTATATGCCTCCACACTCTTCCGTAGAAACGTGTTAGGGATACAAGTGGTCTTAACCACTTTCACTCCACATAGCTTACACTTTCCTTCCCCCTCACACATTGAATTTACACCTAACAGATTACACACATAACATACAGGTACCACACACTGACTCGGAACAGCAGGAAAGAATGAAGGCATTCACACTCAATCCCTGACACACTGGACAGAACAAATCCTCTTCAAACTTCTTATGGTTTGAATTCTCGTTCTCCTTGGTTGATAAATCCATAGAATATACAATTTTCACGTGTTTCTTAGGTGGGTCATCTTTTTTAGTTTCTACAGAGAGAGGAACCTTGCTTTTAGCTTGAATGGAGTAATGGCGAGTGAATGTGGAGGGTCTACTGATATTATATGCGGGAAACCTGTCGTTGTTCACATAAATGGGGATTCGGGAGATTAAAAGTCTTGTATTCTTTGGAATCAAGAAGTTCTTATCATCGTATACTAGAAATGGTCAAATATTAGGTATTACTTAGTCCTGAGTCCTCGTTCGTCACAAGAATATCAAATCCTCCAGAACGCGATTGAGTCGTATTCTTTTCTATTACAGAGTTTTTGAAGTCTTTAAGAGGTATTCAATCCCCAACAAATCGTATTGTCTGGTATTCAGTAACACTTTTTAGTCTGTAATGAACAGCTGACATTCAATATGACCAACAAGAAACACAAAAAGTGACGGGTAATTGATTTATTTTAAATTAATAATTTTATTATATTTTAGTAAATTTATTCAATTATAAATTTAAAAATTAAAAATGCATTGGGGTATTTATTTCGAATGTGACTGCTACTTTCCTGCTACAAAATCAACATTTTGGAATTCTCAAGATATTTACATACTCTCCAATATCTTCCCGCCCATCGTTAGACAATTTGTTCTACCTATTATCGAGTACGCCTCTACTGCATGGATTTCCTCCTTATCAATATCGGCACAGAGCAAGCTGGTAGTTCTACAATACCGATGTCTCATAATTCTATTGAGATCGTCGGAAAAGTCGTCCACTTCGTTACTACGGAGAACACTAAACGTCCCCCAATCATGGAATTACTTACGGAACGTCAGCGGAACTTCCTCAAGATGGCAAAGTCCCCTGACCATCCCCTCGGGCCGGACATCAAACCATATATGGACGCCTGCCCGAGATATGAGAATAAACCTTCCCCGTTGTGGAGATTAATCCAGGACTCCAAAACTAACCGCATGAAAAGGACTGGTATGGACACCGGGATCACTTTATTAGACGATAACTTTTATCAAGATAAACTGGCCTATGAAGATTTCTAATGCAAACCTTTATAGTACATGCAAATTCGGTATGCTGTCAGTTGATATTTTCAAATTAAGATGGAGCCTCTTTGGCCACGTGTTACGTTTAAATGGCCAGGTCCTCGCAAATGTCGCAATGGACAACTACTTCGCACACAGGAGCCGTATTCCGCGGAAGGTCAAAAACGACACTTCCGACTATTTTGAATGAAGACCCATCGGCCGTTGGTATGAGACTAACTTCGGCGGACGATCTTGACTACCTAAGAGAACAAGCGCGCAACAGAGAATCATGGTCGAGGTTGACGGAGAGGATGATTAGAAATACGGCACAAGGGAAACTTACCTAATTTTATGTTTTCTCGGGATACACTCTACAAGCAGTACATTTAACCTAAAATTTGTTATTCATGTGCTCTTGGGGGACAAACATCGCCGCTACGAATTTAACTTAGATCCATAAAATTCAGTCAAAGACAGCGAAAGTACAGAAGTTTTCTTGCAAGGAAATCCTGCACAGATCTTTGAGAACTGGGCCATTTTTCTGGCGAAAGATTCATATGCACGAACCCCGTCCTTATCGCAGATGTGCCGGAACACAGTCTTAGCACCAGGAAAAGATGCGAAGACTGCTAAGGGAAGCCGGGATCACCTGAATTTTCTTATTCTGGTTATGACGGTGGTTTTTTGTTAATAAATTGAATTTAAATAAAAAATACGATATATTGATTTGTTGCAGGATAGTGGTTGTCTTAAAATTGGATTTATATTTCGGCTACGTCTACAATCATGGAGAGAAAACGACGTACCCTATGGTACTTGATTGAAGATTTCTCTATCGTATCCACCTTACTCAAAAGACATCGAATGCATGAGGACACTCCTCTTAATTAGGAATCCATAATAAATTAATTAAAACTAATTTATTACGAAACAAGACAATCAAAATAATCAGTTGATAGGATGGAATGGCTGTTTCCCCTGACAACTGTCAGAGAAATCCTTTGGAACAACAATTCGACTTCCCGAAGCTCATTGCTAACTTTCGAAATCATTGACCCAAGTGATCTCAGAAAAGAGACAGTCTTAGGCCCGAAGACTCCATTCGTCTCGATAACAGTGGCTGTCGTATTTTTATCTTAAAATTCCCGAAAGTCGGAGCAGCCTACCTAGCTTTCAATGCGATACCAGCAAGTATCGACTAAGAATAGGCATCGGATCAAGAGAGGGCTTCACAACCCCGTTGATGGCTGCATGCCTCGGTAACCGGCCTCTGCTGAGACGGGAAGAGAGTGGGTGAAGTCCTTTGCAGTCCACAACAGATCCACAATGGCATAGATGAAGCTGGCACAGATCGATCCCGAGACGGATAGAATCCTACTCCGGAGGGCGTCCTGTTTCAGAAGGTAACCAATTGACGATGATAAGAATGCGTTCAGCCAATCACCGCTGTGAAAGGAAGAGGCTGCCAGAATGCAAGCCCTACGGTGCAAGTCTTCCGTTTGCATAAGGGTATGTGTGAACAGAATGTCGGTCCAGTTTCTCAGTGGGTCTGTATCAAGAGGGGGTTCTCCGGAAGCCACCGACCAGCTCTTCAACCCATCAGCAATCTTGTCTTCCAGAGCCAACTTGCAGAGATCTGGAAGAATGGTCCGGATGAGAAACACTTAGCACGATAAAGAGGACATGAAGGATGGTAAGGAAACGTCCACAACAAATGTTAGGCAGATGCCCCCAAATCTGAAGGTATAAAAGCTTGCTTCAATCCAACTTTATCGAAATTTATATTAACAATTTCTTCAATAGTCTTGGAGATGTTTAAATTCTCCAGGCTTTTTTAAAAATAGGTATCAAGGAGAGGAACGTACCAAACACATTAGCCTTGAAGGAATAAATAATTCTTTAATAGAAAAAAGTATGTGGGTAAATTTCAAGATTAACGCTGGTAATTTCCGAAAGTTTTCTATTAAGAATACAAGGGATAATATCTTTGGAAATGGATAAGCCCAATATGTATATAATTAGACAATTATAACATTTTTAATTATTGTCTAAAAAAATTTATAAATTAAATAACTTGGAATATTTTATTAAATTACCGCGCGTATCACTGTGATGTCCTCAAAAATTGTAACCCCTAATTATTATAAGCAGAAGAAAATACTTAACAGCACCATCAAAAGTAAAAGAAGAACAGAGAGTAATTCTATCTTTTCTGAAATAGCCCCCCAAACTGATAGATTAAAATCTGTACTTCTTTTTGAACGAATGAGTGATAATGCAATCCCCCCTTTTCGAAGAGATTCTACCTCACCTGGGATTAACTTATTCAGGTATATAATTGTATGATCTTAGTGCTTACGACTACGTAATCCCTGCGAACTCTGTGGTATTAGTGAAGACCGACATAAAGATTAAGTTCCCTGAAGGCAGCTATGGAAGAATAGGTTTGGAGTTGTAAGAATAGGTTTGGAGTTCCTTGCAAAAATCTTGGAAAGAAGCGGGTTTTTCTGAACGGTGAGGTGTTATCATTATTAATAGGAGGAGTCATCGATCCTGATTACAGGGGGAACATCGGACTAATTGTGGACAACCATGGGACTTTTGATTTTATTGGTTGCATTTGACTTTATTTAGTAAATCGTGGGGATTCCATTGGACTGATTGTTATTGAGATGATAGCTCTTCCGGACATTGTTATGAATTGATTTGTGATTTTGTTTTAATTCCAGTATTTTTGATTTTATTGGTTGTATTTGACTTTATTTAGTAAATCGTGGGGATTCCATTGGACTGATTGTTATTGAGATGATAGCTCTTCCGGACATTGTTATGAATTGATTTGTGATTTTGTTTTAATTCCAGTATTTTTGATATTTATTAATATTGTGTATTTTATAAAATAGGGATCAATTTGTGTGTCGTAAAGTGATTGAGGACATAGAGGTGAGTCAGAAAAATACAGTCTCGTCTCTGGTGCCTGCACCTCTTCTCACATTCGATGTTGTTTAGAGTATTTCATAAACCTCCTGAAAAGGGAAGGTTTCTTTTCAAATTGCATATTCCAAGTAGGCAAGGATCTCTTCTTTGAGTGGTTTTTCGACTGACCTGCAGTTGTCAGAAAATTGCGTGGCCTGTCCGTAGATGTTCCGAAACTGCCTTAACATTAAGCGTTTTCCTTAATAGGCGTTTTGCATTTCAGTAAAATTCGAAGGCATCGATTTTTTTTATAACTTCAAGCCTGTTTTGTGTTCAGTCTCTTGTGTTACTTGCATTGCTTCTTCTGGACTCACTTGCAGAGACTGTAAGATCGTCGGCATAATTTTTTGTGTCACGCTATTTTTTAATTTTGCTTTAAATTCGTTAAATAAAGCGAATATTTAATTTAAAAAAATAAAATTAATAAATTAGACTAAAAATGAGCTCAAAGATTTTAATTTTATTAATTTTCAAATGAAAATCATAAAAAATATTGACGAGCAATTTTCATTGACCGTTACTGTACAAAAACCATTCCGGAGAATGCATTTGGTAGTACTTCTAGTATTCTCTTGATTACAGAGGTGTCTACAAATATAGTTTGTATCGTCTGCATAGAGATATCTGTTGCATTTGGTAGGAGTTTCTGAAAAACTTTAAAGCAACCTCCATTGATATTATGAAAAAGATTGGAGATAATGAATATTCCCGTGGGACACGTCGTATGAAATCCTGTGGACACTTCCCAGTATGACTGTGTTGTCCAGCGACATGTCTATTAAATGAATTTCATTTCGAAGGTAGCGGACGGACGTAAGCTGCTTAGATGGCCTTTGATTTACAGGTTTTTATTGGGACTAGTAGTCCTTCACAAAGAATTCCTGGATTGTAATACATTCCCGTTCTATTGAAAATTTTCATATAACTCTCGCTAGTTCGATAGACCCGTACTGAAAGGTCCTGTGGTACTCCGTCAGATCCCGGAGATTCACTGGTATTGAGTTTAGATATCGCAGATAGTGTTTCTTTGATTTTTATTTTGTACTTTAGTGCCTTTGGGTTACCTGGATGCGGGAATTTATGTGACGATCGAACAACCTCTCATCATTCTTATATTTTTACCAGCACTTCTCTTCCATTTAGCTGCTTATGCAGCTGTCCGATTTTTGTAAGTGGTCGGTTACAGAGTGTTCGTAATTCCTTCGATTTGACTGGATTTGTCAATCTTTCTTTTCGTAGAAGTTGCTTCTGTAGAAGCGAGAACTTCTCGGTTTTTGATTTTCTTGAAATCTCGTCGATTGAGTTGTATCCGTGGCTTTTCTTGCTATAATTTTATTATAGTGACTATTTCCTTCCACTATTCAATCGGGGATATATCTTTCAGTGGTTTCATACTTTTGGTCAGGGTGATCCTATATCTTTGTCGGGTTGTTTCATCAAATAACAGACTCCACTGCTATCGGACACTATGCTCTTCCTACAAAGGCACGTGTCATACAAAAAAGGGCAACAGCTTTACGATGATCTTTTGACGTCAGGAGATCGTTGTAGGATCTCGAGTCAACTATAATTTCTTTTGGCCTTGTCTGCATACCATATACTCGATTTGGTTAGATATCATGATTAATGTGTCATGTTGGGTTCTTCTTGTCACAGTCCACGTGGTAATGTGTGTTTGAATGTGTATTGCAGGTTCATGTTAAAAATTCAACTATTAGTGTCCAGGAGATTCCTTATGTTTTTCCCATGTGATTCAATACATAGGTCTCATCAGGCTCTCTGTCAGTTATAGCCTCTAGTCTCCAGCAATAAGAAGCAGTACGATGACATTTCTGCATATACACTTGAGAGGGAATCACAAAACTCTTCTATGTTCCTTGCAACTCTAGTCCCTGTTGGGACATAAATGTTTATGTAAGAATTCTTACTTTCCCATCACGGATTTTCATAATGCTGAGCCGATCATTGATCCTCTTTATTGTGCTAACATATGGTTCAATACTCTTAAAGACAGCGAAGCCAATACTACTACAATGTGGGGATTCGGAGGCACATATGTAGTCAACAATATTCATCATGTGTTGCTTCTTTACCTTCGTTTTTTGTAAACATCAGATTGATACTTTGTAGCTTTTGAGGACATGAGCCAGCTAACGCCTCCTTTGATCATCGTTCAGGCCACTTGCGTTTAGGAAGCCAAGAGTGAAAGGACCCTTACTGACTTAGCGTGCGCCATGGAGGGTGGTCACCAACGTCCGATATTAAAATTTGATAAAAGTGGAGGAATCAGCAAAAGGGATATAAATGTCAACAAGAATAAGTAAACCACCCCCAACTGAACTAGTAAAGGTCGGAATAATTTTTGAAATATGGAGACTTGGATTTCGATGTAACCTTTGTTTATTGAATAAGCAGTGTCCATTTTATAAGCCAAGTAAATTAGTACATTTTCTTGAAAAGTCCGTTTATGTTCAACCGAATCAACTTTGACTGAAATGACTCTGGTTCAGAATTAGATTCTCGCCACCACACATGATTAAAGAAATCTGGAAACGTTAGTTTGGCGCCCCTCTCGTAGCCACTAACAAGCAAACTATTTTGTAGTCTCTCGATAGGGGAAAGAAGTGGGTTTGTTCGCTACAAAAGTAGGAAATTTTCTACACGAGAAAGTGACACGCATGAAAACCAAAACCTAATTTTTTAAATAAAATTAATTATTTGAAAAATAAAATAAATTTTAAATAATAAATCGTGAAATAAACGTGATTCTTGTTTGCCCTTATATACTTTGTAAAGAAATTTAAATGGAAGTCGAGGAAAGAATATTTTCAGATGATTCTACTTCAGATTCTGACAGAGAGCTACTAGACTTGTATCAAAGGGATATATCAAATCTGGCCTCTACAAAAGTAGAGAAGAAAAACGACAGGATCAGGATAATGAAGGTTTAACTAGGGTACTATCTCAATTCTCCCAATCCAAGTTAATGTTGATAGAAAGACTCGATATCCTTGTGAGAGGCCAACAATTCGTTGAATTCCCCGAAAATGAACAGAAAAGTGGAAAAAGTTCAATTAATGTTGATTTCACCGACAGACGGTCTCGTGAAAAGCTGTCCTTTATGGCGACTCAGAAGACTGTCTCTGAAGGACTCGGCAGATTATACAAACTTGGAGTTCCTCTACCAGACTCGATGATTACTTTGCAGAAATGGCCAAATCTGACGTCTACGTGAAAAAAAGTCAGTGTGCGACTGGTAGAATAGACCGGGGAAAGATTATTAGTTTGATTCTTTTGTTCCTCCTCTTCCCTTTTGGCTCCAGGGAGCTTCAATTGTTAGCCTGCGTCATGTGGTCAACCATTTCTGGTGGTGCCAGTAATAATCCTAAATTATATCTAAAAGGACCATTAGTCAACAACCATCCAGAGGATTTTTCCCTGACGGCACTTGTTTCAAGTCCGAGGATGCTGAGGAGAGCCGGGATCACTTGAATTTTTTCATTCTGTCTATGACGGTGTTTTTTGGTTCAATAAATTTAAAATATAAACTAGCATCTAAATATTAAATATAGTTTAAAATATACATAAAAACATTTTGGAAAAACACTATTTTGAAAATGTTGATGTGAGTAATCATTTGCGATAATTGAAATAGCCACATAAAGAACTCCAAAAGAACATGTAGTATTCACTGTATCTTAAAAGTTTCTTTTGTTCCCTTTCTCCTTAAACTATTGTCGGAAGATGCCTGAACCTTTATGACGCATCCTGATGGTATACGAACAAGGGATATTTTAGATTTTTTTATTGCGCCCATATTTGAGCTCATCGAGATCGGTGAAAACAGATTATTGAGAACTGAAGAGTCCTGTGGGAATTTTGTTGTGGAATTCCCAGCATTGACCTTGACCTCTTTGTATTCTGCTTTAACAACCCAGAAGATGCTAGCTTATTTGAAAGGGATCTCAATGCAAAGTTGCCTTTTGGGGATAATGGACACAAACTTACACGAACTAAGTTGCCACCCTCGGAAATTGTATTAAAAAATTCACCAACGTGGGTAGAACTTGAAGAGCTTAATGAATACCTTGCCACTATTATATCTTCAGAGTCAACTATCAAAAGATTTGAAAAACGTGGCGAAAGATTACCTATGGCAAAACTAATAATAGAAAACCGTGGAGAAGCTCAGTCTTTAATTAGACTTGGTTTTAAAATTGGTTTCTCACAAGTCACAGCTGAATGGTTTAAAAAACCTAAAATTCAATGCTTTCGTTGCCAGTTATTCGGTCATATTGCGCGTTTCTGCAAAAACGTTGAAAGATGTTTGATTTGCTCAGGAAACCACAGAAGGTGTCAACTTGACTTAAAGAACGGTAAAAATTGCATAAATTGTGGATCAACTAACCTCATGGCTAACTACGGAGGTTGTTCTTGTGCAAAAGCAGCCAATAAACTCAAGATGGATAAATTCTTACCTCAAAGTAAGTCAACTTGACTTAAAGAACGGTAAAAATTGCATAAATTGTGGATCAACTAACCTCATGGCTAACTACGGAGGTTGTTCTTGTGCAAAAGCAGCTAATAAACTCAAGATGGATAAATTCTTACCTCAAAGTAAACCTCGCAATAAAAGTGTTGCTAAAGGAAGTAATGTTGCCAGGAAGATCGGAGACAATAAAGATTTGGCCAAGCCAACTCGAACAAGATGGAATCCGATCACTCCTAAGAATACGACCTTGGATTTTGGAATGCAGACGGATAGACCACCAGTGTCCTCCGTTGACAGTGGATCTCAAACACAGTCACTAAGTCAATCAGCGAATACAAATGATCCGAATGGACGGAAGAACCCACGGTAAACAGAAATGTTCAGGAAGAGGAACGTTTTCATAATATTGTTGAACAATTATCTAAAAATATTAAAAACATGACAAGAACGAAGAAGGATGCCAAGTTTTTACTTGGTCTGGTGGCGCTCCTAAGAAGAGAGGACAGCAACCAAATAAGTCAGATATAACCAGGATTACCCTGGTTAATGCCCGCTCTCTTAAGAAGCGGGCTGCGGAGCTGGTAGCCCTTACCAGCGCTGTTGAGATGGATGTATTAATTATTAATAAAACAACTTTTCATTATTCTTTGTGATAACAGTGTCTCGCTGTCATAATGTGATAGTCGGCATAAGACAGAAGGATGGTGTTTTGAGAGTTTGGAGTTGGAAAGTCTCTTGTAAATAGACTGAATATAGCCGGCGATAGTGGGGATCCTTGAGGGACCCCATTTGGGAGTGTGTCGTAGTTTTGATTTTCGATTGTTCATTACAGCCTAACCTCTTATGTCTTCGATGAATGTGTGGAAGTTGAATGTAGGGATCTGAATTTCGGGAAGCTGTAACGAGAGAGCAATCTTCTGAAGGATTAATTTTTCTAGTATCTGCGAAAGTCCAAAGAGGATTGATACTGGACGGTAAGACCGGGGGTCGTCCAGAGACTTGTTTCGTTTCGGGATTGGACGTATCAGGGGTTAGATGTGATTTAAATTCGTTATCCGTCGATCACTGTCCTCGAGAAGCTCATTAAGTGCTGAAAGTTTCCTTGATCAGTACTCTGTCACTGAAATACGGATGCTCCTATCAAACTCGTGGGTGCGAGTTCTCTAATCGTCCACCTGCGATCTCACCGTTTACCGGAAGTGCTTCCGCTAATGTTTGGGAAGGAACTTGATCAAGTGTCTTCCTTCAGGACTACACGTGAACAATCTTGTTTCCAAATGAGTTTCTTGGTTCTTTTCAGAAACACATGAAACCATGTTCCTATAGACTCTTGAGAGTGGATAGGGATGGACTCTGACGAAGGAAGAAGACTTCCGTTTTTGAATACCCCAGTCCATAAATTATAAAGGAAGTAACTCAAGTTATTTCCTAAAATGCCGCATTACGGTAACCACGGCATATAAATAGACAAATTCTACGACCGTCAAACTTTGTTATGGAAATAGAAGACTTCCGTTTTTGAATACCCCAGTCCATAAATTATAAAGGAAGTAACTCAAGTTATTTCCTAAAATGCCGCATTACGGAAACCACGGCATATAAATAGACAAATTCTACGACCGTCAAACTTTGTTATGGAAATTAATAAATACGATTCATTTTCCTCAAATTTACCCCACGATGATTTGCGTCTACCTCCACCTCCGATGGAGACAAAGAAGGCCAAGAGAATAAGATTTAAATCATTACCGCCTTATTCTATTTTGACGACAAGAAGCTCGAAACCAAACCTAAATGAGTGTTCCACAGTTAAGGCAAATAAACAAGAAAAGGGTACCAAAAGACCTCGGAGTCGAAGTAGAAAAGACTCTAAAAAAACGTTGCCCACCTCTGCATTTTGGAATATGGACATTTTAAATATTTTTGGTATTTCAGCAGAGGATGAGCCAACAAATATATCAGATGAATGTACTATGTCCCCCACTGTAAACGAAGTGCCTGAAATTGTTGAATCTCCCGCAAAAATCCCCAAAATACACGAGTTTTCAATTCTCCCTGCGAGGGGAACTAAATTCTCCAAATATGAGTTTATGGTAAACAACTTGAAACTCGAGAAGAAAAACGAATTTATGCAGGGATCTGATGATTGTACTACGCAGTGTCTTCTAAATGACATGTACAACGACTCATTACTGAATCGCATCAATGTTAATCCTGTCATTTACGCGGCTTTCATCGACTGTTTAAGGCATTACCCTAAAAATGACTCATTTGATCGCCAAACTATGAGCTATCACATTGGTGGTGATTCATTTTTGGTACCTCATGGAATTGGTAATGATTATCCAATATTTAAAGATGACCATGATGTGGAGAGGATCGTAAAGGTTCTATATGATGGTGCTGAAATTCTGGGACTAAAGCGTGATGACGATGTTTACGTTCGAATTGTTGACATGGCCAAAATTTTGTTCAAGTCGAGACGTTTTGCTGAATTTCACAAAATATGTGAAAATTTGAAAATCCCAGTATTATCGACTTTTTCACATGATAGGTCCTTTTCAGTAAGGAAAAGGAGTTACATGAACTCGAATTGATCTCTTTTACTCGCCCCGATAGAGACCAGCGCATAATTGGACTTTCTTATTTGAATCGATTCTTTGATCAAATTAGGGAGTTGTTGCGTTGACATTTTTAAATTAACATTTTTGTAAATAAACATTGTTTTGTACTTTCATGGCTGTAAGCTTAAAATAAAGTAACTTCCTTAATAGAGGAACTAACTTGTACGATCGTTCCTCTGCTTCCAGACCAATGTCCTACTGTGTCTTTGATTACTTTAGCTGAATTAAAAATTTGTATTGAGGACAATATTGTTGGTTTTACAACTTCAAGCCTCGGGTTGCTGCTTTGAGGACGATCCTCGAAGCATTGAAGTGAGGCTGGAAGTTCAGAAACTTAAGAAATTAGATGAAACTGATATTTTTCGTTCAACTCATTACACGAGTCCCTTGCATTCTTCGAAGACATCGAACGTAATTCAGCCCGTAGAATACCTAACTATTCTGAATATCAACAATCACTAACCGACACTCCAATCCTGCCCTCCATTGACAGGACCTCCCGGCACGTTGTTTGCAACAAGATGTTCCCATAGACTATTCTTACATTCATACAGAGATGTCTGAAATCATTTCTCTTTGGTAGAATGGGACGTACCCTGGTTATGTCAGAGAAATCTCGTGACCTTTACCTCCCAAACGGAGTCCCACAAGGTCTGCCCTCTCTCCGGCTTTGTTCAACCTTCGCCTGAGCAGCTGGAAGATGCGCTTGTGATGACTTGATCTTCGTTTGGGAGAGAAACATTATTTCCGCCTCTTGATTCTCTAGAACTACGTGACTCCCTCTTGGGCCTCATCCTCGCAGCCTCTAATATCCAAAAATTTCAGAGTCAAAAATGGACCTTTTTGAACAATTATTGGATGCAAAAAATTTCACCGTCCGACCACCTCCACTTGGAAGCCACCAATCTCCCAGTGGAAGATCACCTCTGTATGAGGAACCTCCAATTATTAAATGAAACCACAGAATCAGACCACTCTTGCTACTTCTTGACTTACACGAAGAACTTCAGAAAAATAATTCCGAAAAATAATTACCACATCATTCCTGTTTCGTTATTTGGCTAGAATTCGTCAACCTCTTCCGAATAAAACCAAGTCAAAGACAATACATGACTCCTACAAGTGGTGAATTCCAGAGGTTTTACTGTGATTTACTGAGATTAAATCAATAAAATAACATTAATTTACTCCAGTCTGCCATACTACTCAAAAATAAGTTTTATTGAGTAGTAACCTCTCTTAATCACAGTTAATTCTCTATTTACCCCCGACCCTTTCACTGTAATCTCGTGGCTATCAGAAGTTAATTCTTATAAACATGGCTGATTTTCAAAGTCGGGCGGAAGTGGCGGAATATCTCAGACGAGTGTCTTTCATAATAAAAGTCAACCAACCATTCGGAATGCCTATCAATTTGATGTTGGAAGATGACTTTCTGATCTCTTTAAATATCTTCCTTTCCCTCTCACCAATCAGAGAAACAGCCCTTAGCCTTAAAACCCTGACAACCTCCCACTCTTTGATGCCCTAGCTGTCCTCCCAATACGGTGGATGTACAGTTTTAAAGTTGACGGCATATTATAGTTAATGACCTTTAATATAATATCAATTCCACAGTTTCAATGTAATCAACATCCAACCCACATGCCGCCAAATCAGTGGCTAAAAGGACATTGAATCTTTCAAGTTTGAATAAACTAAGCATCTCACATCGCTGAGACTGAGTCAAATCCCCATGAAGTTCCCCCACTGATATTCCAAACAAACCCAAAACCACGTGCAACCATACAAAGCCAAAACCAAGACACTCTTCTGAGATTAAGTAACCTTTGCCTCACTAAGTTGTAGGAGGGCAGCAGCTATTAAATAGGATGCTATAGATGCCGATCAATCTCATAGATCGGTCAGTCCCGGTATTGTAGACGAACGTTGTGCTAATTCATGACATTCAAATAATTGTTTTGTTGTCAACTCATTAAGGTTGCAAGAGGGAAAGAGGACATCGTACGTCGGTAGAGAGGGTGCCCACATTGTAGACGAGTCAGGTTTACCCAGACGTCTCTCAGAAGAGAGGATTCTGATTGGTCTATCGGAGGAGGGGTGGGTGTAGTATTTCATTATCATCGAATAATAATAATAATCGTGTATTCCTTTGGTAACTCGTATAAGCTTGTCTTAAGGAAGAAAGGAATTAGTTAATGATTCTCGGATGTTATGTTATTATTCCCAGGCTAACAATCTTTGGTAAGCCCAGCACAAGCAGTCATAATTACACGTGACAGTAAGGACTGGTTCTCTGCCTGTTTGTTTATTGGTTATTCAAGGGTTGTAAGAATGTATGCGAGAGCTTTACCACCTTTGAGGAGACTAGTCTATCAAGACCTCTTTTAAAAGTATCTTCTTCTTGTTATAAAGTCCCTAAATGATTTGTCCATTACAGCTCCAACTCCTATTCAGTCCAAAGTCATCCCGATTGCCCTTTCTGGGAGGGATCTTTGTGCACGAGCACCCACTGGATCTGGTTTTCAGTCCTCATTATAATAGGAAAGACCGCTGCCTATATTCTTCCCACATTGGAAAGACTCCTGTTTATACAGAACTACGACAACATTACTCGTGTCCTCATTTTAGTGCCCACAAGGGAACTGGCCATTCAAGTCAATCACGTTACCTCCCAATTGGCCAAATATATGACGATTAATATATCAGTTGTCACTGGTAGGTTCACGTGGGTTATTTTAGGTGGTCTTCCAATTGATCCCCACAGAACGATGCAGTGAGCTGCCCAGACATTCTCATTGCCACTCCGGGACGACTAATAGATTTAATTAGCAACAGGAAGGTCGATTTGAGAACCATAGAGGTTCTAATTCTAGACGAGGCTGATAGGTACAGTTATTTGCTTATTTAGAATGTTGGATGATCACTTTTATGAGCAAATCAAAGTTATAATGACTTCTCTGTCCTCCCATAGACAAACTATGCTCCTCTCTGCTACAATGACCGACCAAGCACGTGAACTTTCCAACCTTATACAAAAGTCCCCAGTAAATGTGGTTGTTAATGACAAATCTGTTGGAAATTTGAGTCAGGAGTATGTTAGGATTAGGCCGGGACATGAGAAAGATCGTCCGACTGTACTTGCATGTTGCTTTGTGTAGTTTATTCTAGGTTTGTTGAGAAATGTGTTTAAAAGAAGGGTGATCGTCTTTGTTGGGACCAAAAAGGTAGTGAGATGGTTGCACGTGGTTTTGGGTTTGTTTGACAGTTTAAACCACGTGGTACTTTGTGGCAAAGTCAACAAACCGGTTCAATCTCAAAATCAAGTGGAAACAGCTGGAGACGAGGTATGGGAAATTCTGTAGGGAAGATAATCCCTGAAGAGCAGTTCTTTGGCAACCGTGGAGAGTAAGAAGTCAACAAACCGGTTCAATCTCAAAATCAAGTGGAAACAGCTGGAGACGAGGTATGGGAAATTCTGTAGGGAAGATAATCCCTGAAGAGCAGTTCTTTGGCAACCGTGGAGAGTAAGGTTACACGTTTCCACCAAATTGGAGAATTCAACTAGTCGGTCTCTGTGTCTACCCAACAGACGACAATCTTCAAGTCGGAAAAACTCGGGAAGTGGTCTTTGATTGATAAAGTGCTCCGATTGAAGGATCTCTGGTATTTCGTAGTCCAACAGACGAGTCCTCTGATTATTTCTCAGTTTTACATTCTCCGAATTGCTGCTTCTTACCATCTCCCTTAACACTTCAATCTCCTGTCGGTTACTCCCACCCAAATACCTTCATCAGTGTAGACTGAATCTCCTCAGACCTGTCCTCAGCCTCCTTTCCAGCCATGAGTTGATTTTTGATTGAAGAACATCGCTCTTCCAATTCCTTAACGGTCGATTCCTTCTCCCCTACAACTCCACCTAGTCGGTCGACCTCCACGAACAACTCATTAATCTACGTAACCAGGACGACCACCTGCTCAGATTTTACCGCATTTTCACTTAACAGGTCAGAATTTTGCTTTTTTAGATCCTCGATTTGTTCAACGTGGGAGACTAGCTCTGTTTCCAATTCGTCCGCGTGTTTCTACCGTAAGTTCAAGTTCCCACCAAATAAATATCGCATTTCCCGCAAATTTGGATCTCCTCGTTGACTTTTTCGTCATTTTCTATCACGTAAGAGACGTCATCCATCAGAGTGTATGTCACTTCACTTCTGCTCAGTTTATCCACCAAATCTCTCCGGTGTGAGTCAGATTCCTCCAAAAGCTTCTTCATTCTCGTCTCCTTTTACTCCCATTCCTCTATTTCTCTTTAAATTCAGAAAAACTCTCGTTTTCCGCATTTCTTGCCTCCAAGTAGTCGATCCTTTCCGTCTTTTCTTTCAAAACTGACCTAAGCTTCTTCACCACCTCCTCCATAGAAGTCCACGAGTCTTCAAGCTTCTTCAATTTACCAACAAGCTCGGAGAATGGCTAAATATGAGAGGACACGTGTACCTTCGATATTATGGACATCATCCCAAGGATGACTATCAACTGCTGAACGAAAAGATTCTGTTTATTACTTAGAAGCTCGATATTTTGAACAGCCGACTTGAGAGAAGTGATACACGTGGGCTGGCATTTTCTACGAACAGGTGACTGTCCTCGAATGATGAAATAAGACAATTGCTGCTGGAATAAGGAAAACTGGGTCATAAAATCCACGAAAACGGTCTCTTGTGGGACGAGGCTGTAGTCCCTAAAAATAAGGGATGGGAAATACTCGTTTATAGGGTAATTTGACAATTTGGGACTATGAGATTGTTTATTGGTGATGAAGGGCTCATACTAGAGATATATAGTTCTTCCACCTGACTGTCACTCGCACTCACAATCGTCGAGGCAAAAGGCAGGGGGACCCATCTTAGTCCCCATTAGTATCAATCTCATTGTGCATTCCCTCAAACCTCGGTTTACTTTAAGGATGTAGTCTTCACGCTGTCGGATTAGCAGACAGATTTGTCCAAGTTGTAGTGCCTCTGTGGCTAGTTTCTCTCCAATGTCTACGGAAGATGTCTATTTTAGAGGATTTAGGGTACCTTCGTGAGAGAATCAACGATAGGTCGCAACGAGTCAGATAGAGAATTTAATGCCACACTTATGTCTGAGTGATGAATGTTCATAGTCGATATAGTAATTTAAATTATATTAATTACATATTTAACTAATTATTTTTTAATTTTAATTAATAAAAGACCGCCATTTAATTTGATGATGTTGTTTAACCCTTTTGTGTCTCATATCGTCGCTTTCATCAAAAATGGTCAGTATTCTACGAAACAAGAAGCGACCATGATCCGATTGTGGTGAAGATCAAAAGAGAGATCAACGTGAGGAGAATTCCTAGAAGCTACAATTACAAAGGCGCTTACTGGAAATTGCATCGTGAAATCTCAGAAGACGAAATGAAGAACTGTCACTTGGATAGCTTCATTTCTTTGGATAATGCCATCAGCTGCTTTACCCACATAATCTTGGAAGCAAGATCAATGGCTATACCCAAAAATCACTTAAAGGGAAGACGGCTTTTATCAAAGAAAAATCAACTTAAAAAACCTAACTGGATAACCTTGGAAATGAAACTCTGGATGAGAACATTTTATAATGAACTAAAGGCCAAAGAGTTCAGGGTCCAGAGGTTGAAGTGGAATCGTGTGCTTACAATAGTAAATCGAAATCGCACTACGGGAGAAGTGTGGAATGCTATTCCAAGTGTGGCAAAAGGCGATGAAATTTCATCGGAGGAAGATTATGTTCAAAGAGATGTGAACAACTTGATAAAATTCTATAGGAAATTTGTTGCTCTCGGATTTTGTGGTCAAGGCAATGAACCATGGTTAATATACTTTTCAGAATTCATGACATTTTTTAAACCCAGTAGCTCATCCAGTTATCTCTATTGCTTCCATGAGAGGCAACGTTGCAATTACCTCGCTTTCTATATGCTCGTGCTACATGTCATTCAGCTTCTGTTTTCCTCATAAGAAACTCGGCTGATTTTGGTCATAACAGCAAATTATAGAACCTTTGTAGCCCCTAATACTGTTTCTTAAAAAAGATCTTTTTTAGATTTGATTTAGACGGGTTTATACCCCATGCAGCACAATTATATCTTCGGTTGTATGTATTGCGTATACAGTGAGCTTAATGTGGAACTAAAACAGCCTTTGCCAAAAAGGCTTAGCTGGTTTTACGTTTTAAACAATTCTTACAAAATTATACATTGTCTTTGAGTCCTAGTTAAACTCATCCAAAATTTCTTAGAGAAATGATGAGATCCCCCGAGGGTAAATATAGATATTTTATCGATTGAAGTTAAAATTGATTAAAAGCAGCGCTTCCCGATTCGTTTTGAGTTCGCACCCCTCGATTTTATATCTAACAGATATAGAAGGTTGAGGAGGTGACATACCTCTATTGTAGGAGATATCTGAAACCTAAAGTCCTGAACAAAACAGTAACCAACACGCCAAGTCTCAGGATTCAAATCTCGACTGAAAAAAAACTTTTAGGATCTTAGTAAGAAATCACATATAAAAAGATAGTTAATATGATTCTAAATATGTTACCATGACAACAAATCCTGTATATCTCTGCAACCTAGCCGATACAAGAATTTAAGACATATTGTTTCCACAGTCATAGACAGCAGGCGGATGCTAAAGAAGATTCCTCCACCATATCAAAAGTTCACCACGACGAAGACGACCCATGATTTTACATCAACTAGGGTCATTCATTACTTAAAAAACGCCCTGCTGGACAAAACGTTTTACTGTTTAAAATTCCGGTGTTTAAATAATTTTAGATAATAAAATCTCCGTATTGCTATAAAAATCTTTCGATTAAAATTCCGACTCCATCGAAACTCTCGTTATTTACTTCGATAAAATTATTACAATCAGCTTCAAGCCTACTTCCACGTGTAGTCATAACTGTGGATAGCCAATTTCAATAAATGTTTCGCTCCTTGTCGGATTCTATGATAGCCTTTATTGAAGAAATAAAATCAACGTCTTTAAAATATCCTCTGATTTTAGTCACATTCGAGAAGATTAAACACTCAAGTTATGCAAATTCGTATATAAAACAATACTTGTGCAGATATCATGTGTATTCACACACATCTGTCCCGAATATCGGTTTCGTTGATCAAAACAAACACATTTTCAGTTCTCTAGTAAACGTAAGTAAAACATCGAAATAGCTTCTGTTAAGTTACCTAAATACTCTTTTCGGGAAGCGTAGGGAGGTTTACAACACCCCCGAACAAGCCTCGTAAGTTTTTACTGTTAAACTTGGATTCAACCAAGTTTTAGTGACCTCATTGATCAGTAGATGGAATGAGAAGATCAGATATTTTGTGGCACAATGCCTGTTGAGATTTTTCGTAGACAAATGAATGAATAAAAAACTGCTTTTTACGTGTTCCACATAAGTCACAATAATATCCCTTGTGGGTTGATAGAAAATTGGCCGGGGTATTTTCTAACAACAGTTTTGACTTGTTCAATAAGTAACAATGACAAATTAGCATTTTATTAAAAATAATATAATAAAATTTTTGACCTTGTTGACCGAAAAATGAAATTTTTGTATTGATTCCACACTAAGGAATCAGAATGGTTCACCAAAAATCTGTCATAGCATCCGGGCTATTGATACCGTCCGGATTGATAGGTAAAATTTATCATTTGAAAACATCTTAGAGTTTTATAAACCCAGTGCCGATTTCCTTCAAAAATAAAAAAAATTTATTTTTAGTCAATAAAGCGAGGCTTGCCAGAAAGAAAAGGGATCAACGAGAAGGGTAATGGCTGATCCAAAAAATTGGAATGGCCATACTCTGAGAGAACTCGTTCTCAATCCACGCAGCCGGCTTTCTCAACTAACATTTGTTTTTTTGTTAAATAATTGTCATTTAAAAAAATAAATAAATAAATAAAATAAAGTTGAAAATAGAAGAGTTATATAGATCGGTCCCTTTTTCCTTTAAAAAATAAAAAAATTTATTTTGAGACAACAAAGGGATTAAGGAAGAATAAAGTTAAAAATAGAGGAGGTCAAAAAATCGGTCCCTTAAAGTTATGGTTTAAGATTAAGGTTTAAGATTATTACTAAGCTTAGGTTTAGGGGGTTTTTGGGTTATTGTATAGAATTGAGGTTTAGGATTGCAACCTTTGATTAATGATTGATTTGTAAATAAGTATCTCAATATTATCGGTTTTTTCTAATTTTTTCGAATCTGCTTAAAGTAACGTTATTTCGGTTTTTTTCCTTGGGGGCTTAACATCTAATGATTGATTTGTAAATAAGTATCTCAATATTATCGGTTTTTTCTAATTTTTTCGAATCTGCTTAAAGTAACGTTATTTCGGTTTTTTTCCTTGGGGGCTTAACATCTCCCTTGGGATTTAACTTCTCTTTATTTTTCTTTGAAACAAATCTTAGTGGTTGTTAATGTTTTCAAGAGATGAATTGATCTTATAAACCCGGACAGCATCAACGACCATCTTCTTATGAGATAAGACATTTATTAATTTTTAACAATTGTTTTTTTGTTGATAGTAAAACTCCCTCATTTTTTCAGGGGAAATATCAAGATGGTAAGAGACTGCGTTTTTACTGAGGCAAATATTTGCAGAATTCTGAGTGATAATAAATCCATTGACATTATATTTTATGACATGTGCTTCTTCTCCACAAATTCCTTTAGAGTTATTTAATTTTTACCTGTAATTGCTATATCATAATAAATCCATTGACATTATATTTTATGACATGTGCTTCTTCTCCACAAATTCCTTTAGAGTTATTTAATTTTTACCTGTAATTGCTACATCTTCCAAATGTATTAATTTTTTATTTTTACAAACTTCAACTATAGCATCTACTGCAGCCTTTGTCATAACATAGCACGTGCCGGAACAATATGGAGGATATTCATCTAAGGGATACTCATCGTAGGAAATTGCCCTTGGAATTTAACTTTGAAGTTACCATTTTGAATTCTCTCTCTGCGGGGTAATATTCTAAAATAAAAAAACGGCCATCTTGTTTGATGCGGAATCCAAACTGAGAAATCCTTAATGTCAATGCTTCAATGTTGAAGAGGACATCGTCATTGACTTTAACAAAAAAATTAAATTTTCTAAAATTATAAAAAGCCCATCTTATTTTATTATTAAAAACCAACTTGAGAGCCTCAATGCTTTTGATGCTCAAATTGAAGTAAGAATCGTAAAAGTCTGCGAATATAAGATCTCCATGTAGTTTTGATTCCTCATCCAGATAAGAAGGTCGTCCAGTTTTATAGTGTCCCATGAAAAATACTAACGTTGCATTAAATGCCTTCATTGTTTTCTTATCACCCCACGTGTCTCTTATCGCCTGCCTTCTTGCTTGATTTTTAGGTTCTAAGAAATAAATTAAATTTACCCGAAATTACCACTATCAAAGTATCGGTTTTTTCTTTATCAAAGTATTTATAGAGTGAATCTTAAAGAACAGGATAATGAATAGTAAAGTCACCTGAGCTAAAACTTCAAAAATATTACTGCAATGACTGCTAGGAAACGTTTTCTCCTTAAATACATCATTGTGAATAGTGTTTTCGTGAGAATATAAAATTGGAATGGCAAAACAATATTTATTCATTAATTCATATTCTTTGGTAAGCCCAGATTAAATATTATTCAATACAATTGGAAAATTAAAATCAATAATATTAATAATTTAATGTGAATGTGGGCTATTCAATCAATTAAGCTTATCCAACAACATTTCCCAAATTTCCAAAAAAAACATGGTCTTGGTCCAACTGCTCTTCTAAAAAAGATAAATTAAATTATTATAATTTTTAATAATATACATTTCAGTGATCTTAATTCTCACATAAAAATCGCCGCTTAATAATTTTTCCTCTTTCACATCCGAAAGATCTTTGGTCTGGGACGAAACTTGTGTTGACACATTCTAATGCACGAATCTTTTCAAATTAGTTCAGACACCTGGAGCAGCTGCTTCGAACGCGGAAAACCTAAAAATCAAGAAATATTCTTTCCTCGTGGACCGATACCGATTTACTCTTGTTACGGTTGAGTCATCGGGAGCCGTTGATCCAATTACGGCTGAGTTCTTGCGCGAACCCGGAGAAATGCTTTCCAGAAAGAAAAGGGATCAACAAGAAGGGCAATGGCTGAGACAAAAGATTGGAATGGCCATACTCCGAGGGAACTCGTTCTCGATCCACGCAGCCGGCTTCCTCAACTAACATTTGTTTCTTTGTTAAATATTTGTCTTTAATTTGCTAAAAAATAATAATAATTCATGTCGAATGGCGAAGTGTAACGAGTTGCGGGAAATATGCTTGATGGCCCCTATTTCGAATCTCGCATGACTCTAAAACTCTAATAATTGACTCGAGTCAATGTTTCCCTAACACTAATGATTAGGGCGATTTTTTTACTTTAGAAATTCGAAAGTTTGACCTAAAAATTGACTTTATTGACTTTAAGATTTCAAAATTTTTACCATTTTTGACAAAAAAATTTTTTTTAATATGAGAGACAGTGGTTAGGTGTCGGGCAAAGTGGCTTAGGTCACGGGTTCGATTCTCGCTGCTGTTCACCTGGTGGAAGCTAAAAAAGGCTTGACGAGTGACGCCGTCATCAGTGGACATCACTGCGGAACTGGATAGTCTGAAAGGACATACACCCAAGAAAAAGAAAACAAAAAAGTGAAGAGGATTTCTTGATCCTCCCTCGATTAGCAATTATAACTGTTCTTTGCTTAAAATAAAGTGTGTGTTCTGCCTGTGGGGAGCGATAATGGCTCCTCACAAAGTGCGAACATTATTATCAAAGAAGCTAATCGAAAAATTTATTAAAATATAGAATAATGTAATTCAAAACGTTTTCAGGTTAAAAAATTCGGTATAATAATTTTAGCATTAATTAAAAT
>RDEW01000181.1:9779-21033 GCA_011109175.1 Dicyema japonicum
GAACAATTTATTCTTGTAAAAAGCAAAGGTTAAACAGAGCATGATGTCCGTCGAGGTTAGTCTGAGATCCTGGATGGTTACACATTGAAGAATAGAAATGGTTACACGTTGAATATCCCCGAAGAATAGAAATTCCTAGAGATTTCTCTAAAGTTGACGGTAGTAATGATTAATACTCACAATATAAGAGAGCAGATATTGTTAATCGAAATTCAGGCTTTCTTCTGACCCTTTTCTTTAACATTGTTAATCTCATTTTTATGAATAAATCTCTCCCAGCATTCAATAAATCTTTGTTCAAATAATGTTTCCTAAGTTTGAAGAATAATTGAACTTTCTTTAACATTGTTAATCTCATTTTTATGAATAAATCTCTCCCAGCATTCAATAAATCTTTGTTCAAATAATGTTTCCTAAGTTTGAAGAATAATTGAACTTTCTAAAAACAGTACTCTTGGAATCTGAGTGATCAATTTAATTTAATTTGGAGGTATATTTCATATACAAACTTAACGTTTATCTTTCATTAGTTTTCATTGTCAGGGACAAGCTATGAAGAAAGGAATTGGTTGAAATCGAATATTCGTCCAACATGATTGTACCCTGACTTTGAAGCTGGTCTAAAAATTTGGCCTTACAAGCTTCTGCAATGAAGCTAAAGTTTTTTTGCCAAAATAACATGGTTCATCAGTTCAACCAGTTCACCTAATAATTGTGCATGAATATAGTCAGTTGTGATGGTTCATATTTTATAATTCTGCGAATATATCTTCGGGGAGTGATCATCCTCCTGTGTTGGGATTTTAGGCCGTTAGAGTGACATTTGATTACATATTGGAGCTAAGGCTCCTGTGGATTTAATAGTCGTCTGAAGTGGCATTGACTCGTTTCTTTGTCGTTACTAATAGCTATCCTCCCTTCTTAGCCACGTGGTGCTATTTGGTGCAAACGTTATCGCGGTGCAAGATGGCTACTTGATTGACCTATGTGAGACTCGGTGGCTTCTCCAGTTGATCTCTGTTGCGATCGTGAGAGGCAGCGCAGCGTCGATTATGTCGGCGGGGTCATTTTAGAATGATTTTGTGTTTTTGAAAGATAAAATCATTATGTTAAAAAATCAAAAACGTTTGTTTGAATTATTTTCGGAAACCATAATGGATTCTCAATTAAAAATAATAAAACCTCAGTCATTAATATTCTCAATAATTTCATTAAACAAAAAATGGTTATGAAAAAAACCTTTAAAAGTTAATACTGGTGCCATATAGGTTCTTGAATGAAGATATGATCCACCTGTCACAGGTGGCGCCGAGCCATAGTGGCACAAAAAGGATCATTTTCTCTCCCCTACTTGAAAAGGTTTCGCAAATGCAAGGAAAGGACGTCTTCTACCTGTATGCTGGTTCTGGATAGACTAGTGTGACATTAGACGGACTCTGTTTCTGCGACAGTAAGAACTCGATCCACTTAATTAGTTTTTAACTTTCAACTTCTTTCTGGTATACCGGAAGTTAATAATAATAAATCTCTCCTCTCGATCGACGATTGCAACGTTTTTGGAGGGACCTTGATAATAAGCGTACTAAGTCTAATCCTCGTTTTGTTTTTGTATTTCTAATTTTATTCACCATTTCTTTGATTTCTTTTTATTTTGCTGATTTTTTAATTTTTTTAATTTACGGGAATAAACGATTTTTAAGGTTCCGTGACTCCTTTATTTGCCTGTGTTTTTTGTTTAAGGCGCAGCTCTTTCTGTTAGAAAACTTTTTGATTGACGTATGTTAGATGGGATGTTCACGACGACGTTTCTAGAACTATTTTTTAAATTATTAATTGTTTCTTCGTGAAAATATAAATTTAATTCAAAAATATTTATTTTTACTTACCAGGTATCACTAAAATGGTTTACTTTCAGAGACTTTTTTTACATTTCTCAATAAATACGACAAATCCAGTGACAAGAGTTTTATTAACCGAAAAGCCATGAAATTAAAAAATAACCAAAAACCTTTGTTTGAAATTCTTTTGAAAAAATAATGGAGTCTAAATTAAAAATAATAAAACCTCAGCTATTAATATTCTTAATAATTTCATTAAACAAAAAATGGCTATGAAAAAACCTTTAAATGTTAATCCTTTACAATTCGTGCACACGTCATCTTTACTATTTTGTAGGTGGAAGTATAAGTTTTCACTTTGAACGTCATTTAATATATTGTATGGTTGGTTTCTCCACCTCAAATCTCAAATTTCAACCACTCACATAGGATCAGTCCTACCAAAATACGAGATACTTGGNAATAAAACCTCAGCTATTAATATTCTTAATAATTTCATTAAACAAAAAATGGCTATGAAAAAACCTTTAAATGTTAATCCTTTACCATTCGTGCACACGTCATCTTTACTATTTTGTAGGTGGAAGTATAAGTTTTCACTTTGAACGTCATTTAATATATTGAATGGTTGGTTTCTCCACCTCAAATCTCAAATTTCAACCACTCACATAGGATCAGTCCTACCAAAATACGAGATACTTGGGGGAGAATTCCAAGTCAAAATCTCAAAGATTTTCGGATCTCACTCGCTGTCTTTTTTATGTGTTATTGTTTGATGACAAAAAGAAAAGGACAGTCGAGAAGAAAGATGGTCAATTAAAGCATCTTTCTACAAGTCGTAAGGAGAAATTGGCTACTAAAAAATAGATTCGGGCGATAATAATTTTTGATTTTTGAATAAATCGTTTTACTAAAAAAATAGATTAATAAAATTGAAATTAAAAAATTTAAATTACAGGGACATTAATAATTAGCAAGACTTATAAAAAGAAAAAACTATTAAAAAACTATTTATTTTAATGGATTATAGCACAATTGTGATTTTCAAAATTTCATCCCTTTTAATCTTACTTTTTTTTGGAAGTAACAATTTCTTAATTATATAAAGATTCAAAACAAAATGAAATATATAATTACAACAATCACGCATATTCTCTTTCTTCTGACCAAATATCAGATGGATACTACCTAAAATCCAGATGTAGTGGTAGTTGGTACCCTATTGACATAACTGATGAAAACGAAAATACTGCAATTGGAAGTACAATTACCACTATTGATATTTTATAGGCACTCTTAGATATGATCACTTTATTGGAATAGTGAATGATTATTGGTGGAGTTGGGATTTTAAATGGAAAAGTTACCACACTAGTCAAGAATTGGTAATATTAAAATTTAATGAAACAAGACATACACAAATTGGAAATCTAGCCCATGGGATTGGGACGAATACGCAAAAATAGAGGCTGTTAGCAGCAAATGGTATTCGATACTCTGGTCAGATGGATATTACATTTGTGAGCAAGGTATCTAGTGAAATTGACTTTTAGATGCAATTTCTGCAAATGGTATTCGATACTCTGGTCAGATGGATATTACATTTGTGAGCAAGGTATCTAGTGAAATTGACTTTTAGATGCAATTTCTGCAAATGGAATAAATATAACTGCAAAAAAACTAATAAACGGTAAATTGTGGTTACACATAAATAGTATAGCCAGAGTATGTCTTGACTTATCGTCGCCATACATATTACATATATCGGGCAACTCGTGACTATGGAACAGTGAGAAGAATATGCCACAATGATCACAATGGGTATTTGTTTATTCCTAATGATGGAGAAGAAAATTGTGCATTTCACGGTAATTTGGTGTGATTCTTTGCAGAGTATTTATTGAATGACGGTTATGTCGGAATAACTAACAATAAGAATACTTTTACGACTGAAAAACAATACGTCGCTGTTTTTGTGACGTTTAAATTTTAGAGATATTTACCATGGAGTGATAATAACCCTACTTCTCGAAAATGTGTTGTGAGGTCGAAATTGAACGGAGAATTTCAGAGTTCAGATTGCAGTGAAATNACAATAAGAATACTTTTACGACTGAAAAACAATACGTCGCTGTTTTTGTGACGTTTAAATTTTAGAGATATTTACCGTGGAGTGATAATAACCCTACTTCTGAAGAATGTGTTGTGAGGTCGAAATTGAACGGAGAATTTCAGAGTTCAGATTGCAGTGAAATCATGTCATACTTTGTATGTGAGACTGACGAAATTTATGATAACCCAAAATATGTTTTTTGCAATTCGACATACAGAAAATGTATATTCCTACATGAAATGTAGATTATTTTTCACAAGTTTTTACATTCAATCACTCAACGTATTATATTTTTGACGTTGACGTTTTGTACGCAGAAGCTAAAGACATTTGTGATTATAGAGAAGCAATCATTTATGTGCCTAGAAATTCCATGGAAAATTGTATTTTTTCTGGTAAAAATGAATAATAATAAAAGAAAATGTCGATTATTCAATTCAGCTTAACTATGGCGAATATTTTGTGAAAGGAATCTTATCTCCGAATGATTTGATTTATTCAGTTAATTTTAATATTACTCTAAGAATTATACAAATTGGGATGATGGATACCCAATTGAAAGCGATAATAAAAAATGTGTTTATCAAAACTTTAAACGGGGGAGGTGGACTAATGATGAATGTAACCCCTCGAAATTTGCATGCATTAAAAAGGCAAACAAAAGTTCATGTTGATTTATTTGGAGATGTACAGACGAATGCAATATCAGACTGCAAAAATCATAAATACCGTTTATTATTTTTATCAATTTTTCAGTTAAACAAGAATTTAGAAAAAATATAAATATTGGCAAATATAGTTTTTACATATATGCTATGCCAATGACTTTTTATGAAGCTCATCATCTTTGTATTCACCAAAATAAAACTTTGATTACTCCCATCTCTTCGACTATTGTTAATTCTATTCTAAATGGTACTTGGCATCCAAATTTAGAAATTTTGTTTAAGGGAATTTTTATTGATCATCGTTTAGTGTGGAATGATACAACACTTATTTGGAATGATGGTGCGACTCCTGTTTATGATATATGTTATATATTTAGATGACTCCAAATTGGGGAGTTGATCAGCCAAGTCATATTGATGAAAAACTTGCGTGTATCGTGATTCTAATTAACGGAACTTGGAAAACCGAATACTGTAATAAATACAACATCCCTGTTTGTTATACAACCAATGAATCATACAAAACTTCCAGTCAACCTACGACCAACAACACAAATTCATCTCAGTCNTGAATTTTCAGGGCCAATTTCCCGTGATCTGGAGTCAAGTCTCATAAGGGCCTCCAGAGGCGTAGGTCCGGGTCGATGATCTTCACAAATCCAACGCTCCGTTACTCTGTAAGCCCTCTTTTGCATTTCCTCAATTTTCCTCATATTTGTCCAAGATATGGACGGACCCCACGAGGCGCATGCATATGAGAAACATGGCTCGATGTATTGTTTATATACGTTCATCAAGACTGGGTGAGAACCACTCTTCCAAATTCCTGATAAACTTTTCAATACGTTCAGTTTCTTCTCGCATTTCAATAGAATGTTTTCTACGTGAGGTGTTAAACAGAGATGCATATCAATTGTTACACCCAAGATCCTTTGACATCTGTGGAAAGGGATGCCGACCTTGTTTAACTTCAAGGTGACTGTCTTCCTTCCCAATNGTACTGTTTGTACACGTTCATCAAGACTGGGTGAGTACCACTTTCCATATTCCTGATGAAATTTTAAATATGTTCAGTTTCTTCTCACATTTCAATATAATGTTTTCTACGTGTCAAACAGAGATGCATATCAATTGTCACACCAAAGATCCTTTGACATCTGTTGAAAGGGATGCCGACCGTATTTAACTTAAGCCTGTCCAGGTTAATTTGTATTCTTTCTGTGGTCTTCTGGATGTCCTGATCTCGTGAAGCCTAACACAACATCATCCGCATAGGAAAGTATAAAAATTCTTTTATTCTCCCGAGCTCAAGCCTCTCCAGGATATTTGACATAGAAAATAGTAGTGACACTGGTCTAAAAGACGCTGGTCCTGATGGGGTGGTCTTCTCGGTTTCAATATTGGACGAATTTTTGAGTTTCCATAAAGTCGGTATGATATTTATGTTTAGCGATGTGTTGTAGATTGTCAATGCTGGGCTCAAGTGTCTCAGCAGAATAAGAGGAATCAGACGCCTCAACATCTTCCACATGTTGGAAATTGAGGTCTGATTATTCATGACAAACAGAGATTCGCATGAGTTTCCTCCTTCGGGTGGTGTTTGTCAGAATGTTTAGTGCTCTGATTCGATTAATGACCTCTCGTAATCTATGTGTCATTCCCTTAAGGGTGCTTCTTTCCATAATTATTTTTTTGGAAGTTGCTGTGAGTTTTCTTGACGAGGATAACAAAAGACTTGTCCGTTTTTTATTATCGAACACTGAATTAACTGTACGAGTTGGAGACAGAACATCGAAGCTTTTCGGTACAACAGTTGGAATACTTCAGGGGGACTCTCTATCTCCGGTTATATTTGTCGTATACCTCAAAACGGCATTGAGAGCTCTTGGAACAAAATGTGAAGGATGCATGCCGATGGAGATTATATATGCAGATGACAGATTTTGTGCCAGAAAATGATTTGGAACTTGGACTTGCTTTAGAGAAAATCCCTGGAGAATACAAGAATTAGTCTCTGTGAGTTACTCAGGAAAAGACTGAACAAATAGGAATCACAAGGGAATCAAAATATATTGATGAAAGTTGGAAGGAAAAAAGGAATTTGGGATCTTTACTTGGTAATAGTAAGGACATGATGTATAGAGAGTTCTAGCCACTGCCATGTATAAGAAAATGCAGAAGATATAAAGTCGACGAAAACTAATAAAAACAAATCCAAGGATAAAACTATACAACGCATATATAAATCCGGTGCTTATGCAAAACTCGGGTACATGGGGGATCACAAAACTAGAGCTCAAGAAAATGGATATATTTCATCGAAAAAAATACGCAATTTACTGGGCCTAGGTTGGCCCAAAAAGATTTCAAATAAGAAATTATACTCTGTGGCACAATCGAGTCCAATAAGCATTGACATTATTGAATCAAGATAAAGACTGTTTGGACACGTGCTTAGAATGGACATAAACGCCCCTGCAAATATTATAATGGACAATTACTTTAACAATGAGAACAAACTATCGTTTAAAGGAAGGCCTAGAGTCACCCTCTCCGTGGCTCTGAACAAGAATATTAATAGAATTGGAATTGGTTGAAGTTTCTGTTTGTTCGTCTGTTCCTCCTCTCTTTTTTTATTAAGTGCCGTCATGTGATCCACCTGTCTAGGTGGCGCCCGGTGCCAGGCCGGCACGTAAAAGGATCATTTGCGCTCCCCCACTCCACTGGAGGGGTTTCCTGCAAGTATAGACGTCTTTTACCCTTTATGTTGATNCTCTCTCTTCCTATTAAGTGCCGTCATGTGATCCACCTGTCTAGGTGGCGCCCGGTGCCAGGCCGGCACGAAAAAGGATCATTTGCGGTCCCCCACTCCACTGGAGGGGTTTCCTGCAAGTATAGACGTCTTTTACCCTTTATGTTGATTCCGGATGGACTCTGTTTCTGTAAAAGTGGAAACTAGATACACTTAATTAGTTGTTTACCTTAACTTTTTTATCGGTGTATCCGGGGTTAATAAATAAATAGAATTGGAAGAAAACTTAAATCTGTAGAAGACCTAGAAGATCTACGGACAGATGCGCAAAGCAGAGGGCGATAGAGACGCCTAGTGAATCAAATTTCGAAACGTATGGCACAAATGGGACCTTATTGAATATAACGTTTTTTGGTTCTGTGAAAGTGCTTTTAATAATAATAATTGGAGACGATAATAGCGGCCTTCCATCTAAAGACTGTTATCTGCTTTTATACTTACTCATTAATGACTGGGTGATGAGGGACGACAGGGAGAAATTTCATCCCCTCGGGTATATTTATTATTTTATGAAGTAAACTTAGGTTTTTATATTTGAGAATTACTTTTGTAAATTGGCAAAAACTAACCACAAATCTGCTAATTTAAAAATAAGTGATTTGTTTTATGAATTCCCAAGTTTAAAACGTTAAACAAAATTGCTAGTTAAAAGTCAATTTTCAGGACAAGGTCCCCATCCTGACCTGCAAGCATTGAAAACCCAATGGGAGTTATCCCCTTTAATTTTACATCAATATTAGTATAACTTAAACATTATTGTGTAACAGAATATTCTAGAATTATTTATTAATCAAAATGTTTGTTAGTTATGTTAATTAGGAGGATATAACAGTTTATTCAGAATCTGATAATTGGGGTGGCTTAGAAGGTTTCATCCTCTAAAATGGTGCATATAAAATACAGATAAAGTCATAGTTTCCCTTGACTTTAGTCTCAGCCTTTGCATTTCACTTTCAATATTTTCAGCCCTCTCTTCACTTTCCTCCAGTTCCCTCTGAACCTTCTTGTACTTTTCGATATTCAAATTGGCGATTTCTTCCTAAGTTAATGTTACTCGATGGATTACAGTATCGACAATCTGTCTCTTAAAAAATTTTATTTTTTGCTGCAAACTGTCGATCGTGTCATGGGCCTTCTCAAGGCTTCGCTTGTCTTCTTCGCTTTGGAAGAGATAATCCTTCAGTTTGTTTTCAACCTTCGTTTAATCGAGAAATAAACTTTCTTTAACGTTTTCTGAGTTTCCTGATGTGCTCGTTGGGAGTTTTCAAATTCGATATCATACTCACGTGTTTTCTGCTCGAATTGTGTAGTCAATTTTCTCTCATTTTTCGAATTTATACTTTCCATGGTCTCCATTTGATTCTATTTATGATTATTGGGGTTACTTGGATTTCCACTATTGTGTTCCCAAGCTGGAGGTTTAGGGATTCATGTTCTCTCAGAGATTTATCCTTCTCCTTTATGGCATCGGATAACTTCTGGTTCTCCCCGTGCATCTTCCGTATCTTGTCCTCCGCCGAACTTAGCTGAGTTGCAAGCTCAGATAAGTCGTTATTCGCAGAATTCAAATCCATCTCCAGTTTTCTCTTGCTCCCCGACAAAGTGTGATTTGTCCCCAATGCGTCACTCAATTTGCCATCAACCTCTTTGCTGTAGTAGTCAGACGCCATTCTGTTTTTCTCACTCTAAGAGTATTTCAAAAAAGTCTTACAATTTCCAAATGTGCCTTCAAGTCCTCCACCTCCACGTGCAACAAATTATACTTTCTTTCATAGTGTCCCAACGATTCTTTCAAAGTCAACACGTTCTGCTGTTCCTCTTCCAACTGTTGATTCGAAAGGCTGAGTTTCTCTTCTCCCTGTTTGATATTCTTCTCAAAGTCCTGAATTCGCCTTGAATTGGCTAACAACTCAATTTCGAGTCGAGAGATTTTCTCTTCCAGTTTTTTGCGATTTTTTCCCGCTTCTTGCTTTCCACGAATTTCAGACTCAAGTGAGGATTCCAGCGATTCTATGACTTTTTGGTAATTTCTTTGAGCATTATCAAACTCTTCCTCTTTATCGGCCATTTTTGTGGAAAGTTGAGACCGAATGTCGTCAATTTCATTTTGAAGTTTATTTCCCTTGTTAATTTCTAATTCTAACACAGTTTCTGTCTCTTCCAACGAACTCTGGAGTTCTTCGTAGTCTTGCTCCAGTTTCTTTTTACTCTTACTGACCTCTATGGAGATTTTCTTTTCGTTCACAAGTTTGTCCTGAAAACCTTTGATTTCCACTGAATTTATGAAAAAGCTAAACTTTTCAAATTTTTATTTTCCTTTTTAAAGGTTTCTAAATTCATTTTCTTGTCCTCGACTTCTCTCTTCAGTTTATAAACTTCCTCCAAATTGGCCTTTGCCTCAGAACGTGTTTTTTCGACTTCAATTTGCAGTTCGTTGCTCTTCCCTTTACTTTCCGCCAATAATTTGTCCATTTGTTTGGTCTTCTTTTCCAACTGGGAGTAATCACAGTTAATCTAAGATTATTAAGTTAGGATACCTTGTCTACTTCCATAAGTAACTCCTCCATCTGAGCCTGCAGCTTATTTTTTGACTTTTCGGTGGTAGAAATCTTTATTTGATGTTGACTGATTTCTTCTTCCAAATCGATAATTTTGGATGCCAATTTTTTCCTAAGATTTTTCCTTAAACGTCAAACTTTGATTCCTCGAGCTCTTCCACTTTAAAAATGCCTTCTGATTCGAACTTGGTCTTCCACTGTTGGCATTCTGCGTTGGCCTTCGATAGGAGTCTTTGAAGGTCAGATTTTGTCTCCAGAGATTCTTCTAACTGTTCTTTCAAGTCACTGATATCTTTTTTGTATTCCTGAATTTCGGCAGTCATTTTCTGTTTGCCTTTTTGGATTGCTTCTAGATTTCGTTCGACTTCCTCAAGTCGTTTAGAGGAAGAATTAGAAGTCTTGGTTTGTTTATTCAGCTATGATAACTTAATTTTGTTACTTTTGTCTCGAAATCATCAACTTGTCGCTTCAGCTCTGTCTTTTCTTTCTCTAGTTTTGCCATGAGCTGGTTAGAATCGGAGAGAAGTCTGACATTTTCGTCCAACTTATCATTACCCTCCTGGATTTGACTTTCTAGAGATTTATTCGACTTTTCCAAATTGGACTGATCGTCAAGTTTCGATATTTACCTTGATTTTGAGAATCTGTTCAATTTCCTCAGCCAACGATTCATTCTCGAGGACCAGTTCAGCCTTTTCACGGTCAAGTCTGTAAATCACAAAACTAGTCCTTACTTTGAATATTCCTTCTGGCTTTGATCAATTTGATCAGTGAGATCGGTTACAGTTTCCTGATTTCTTTTTTTAATGCTTTGAACCGAATTTTCATGATTCAGAGACATTTCCTCAATTTCGTACTTCAATTTTTGTACCTCCAACTCCCGTTTTTTGTTTGTTTCGACCTTAAATGAATATCAAGGCATTACTTGAGTCTTTGTTACTCTGTCAGCTTCTTCGAGTTTTTCGTTCAGATCATCCACCGTTAGTTGTAATTCGTTCCGTTGTTTTTCTGATTTTTGTCTAGTCTGTTTCTCCGATTGGAGTTCCTCCTCAAACTCATTCGACTTAATCTAATGATCAAACTATTCCTTCCAACGTTGGCTTCCTTCAATTTTCTACTGATCTGGGAAATTGAATTTTTAGAGTCTTCATTTTTCTGCTTTTCCTTCAGCAGTTCGTTTTCCTTCCTATTTGAGTGTCAGGATTTATCGAACCTTTTAAGAGCACTGTCGACCTCTTCTTTTTCCTTTTCGGTGGTTTCGATGT
>RDEW01000183.1:0-15214 GCA_011109175.1 Dicyema japonicum
TGAAAAGTATTTTTTTCTATCTTGTAAAGAAATTTATTGTTAATCTTTGTAAGCCATATTTTGAAAATTTCTCTTTTCATCCACGATTTTTTGACGCTGCATATAAAATACCGAATTTTTCAATCCAAATCTATGTTAAATATAAGCAAACTTTTCATACAAGAGGTGATTTGTATTTTCCAATAACAAGGGGTCTTAATTTTTTTGGGTTCATCACAGAGAAAAAGAACTGTTACTCTTTCTTTAGTGACAAATCCTCAATCTTTTGCAAGTATGACAGTGTTACTAGAGAAACCGGATCTACAGAGACACGCGGAGAAGATCTTTAGACTCAGAAAGAATATTCAATCAACGATGGACAGCACTGAGACATTTCAGGCATAATTGCAGGCCCCATATCAGCCAATAATCTAAAGGCTACATAAAATATGAAAAGCGGAGACATAAAAAGAATGCAAAACGTGAATTAAAAACTTAATTAAATGTTGTTTTTTATTTTATGGGGATGGTTTAAATATTTGAATTGTATAATAAATGAATTTCATGGCGACTTTTCCGACAATACTTTATGAATTACATATTGATATATTATTGAGTGCAATGATGGAAGTAAATCCTCCATTTTTTGAACGATCTTTTGAAGAATTTGATGTAATTTGATGTACTTATATTAGTTTGTAGAATTTGATTGCTATACAGATACATTTGGGTTTTTGTATTCGCCTGATTCAGATTCTACTGGGCTAAACAACGTATATTATGTAATGTTATATATAGGAAGAAAGTGAAGGACCAGAAGAAAATGAAGAAAGTGAAGAACTTGAAGAGAGTGAAGAATTTGAAGAAAGTCTAGAATCCGAAGAAAATGATGAAAATGAAGATCCTGAAGAAAGTGAGAATACTCAATAACATATATTACTTTTTTGTGAAAAACGTGGTTTATTGTATTTTATTCAAGCATTAAATAAAGAATTTATAGAAACTCATAAATTGTGTTACTTATTTATTACATTACATTACATAAATTAGTTTTTTAATTAAATTGATTTTTTTATTTGGAATGGATTTGTAAAAAATATATAAATTATAGAAAAAAAATAAAAATCTGAGTCGGTAGAAATTAAAGAGAAGCAAAAAAACCTTTGGTCACTTGGCAACCCGTGTGGGAAAATGCTCAACAGCGATTACGTTAGAAAACATAACAAAGTCGTGAGATTTATTCATTGCACCTCTGTAGGAAGTATGCAATCAGCAAAGTGAAAATATGAAAGGTTACTCAGTCCAGTCAATTATATCCGCACAGAATGTTAAGATAAGTGTCAATTCTTCAATAATTACAGATATAAAAATTTAGTGCAACGAGCACGATATATTCGTGTACAACAAGATTAGAAATTGCATTACTGAAGCAGCCGAAGTTGAGAAATGCCATAAATACGATCTTTTGGACGAGGAGTTGTCCGGCTAGTACAACGCTCAAGTCAAAATAATTCCATTGCGGATAACGAGCGGATAAGTCTTTAACTATCACTGAGGCAACCACAAAGTTGACGTAAAAATCAAAAATTGACCTCCAAAAAAGAGCAAAATTGACAAAAATATTGACCTAAAAAATTTGTTTTTTAATTAATTTTTAAGCAATAATTTTTGTAGAAACATGAATTATATAGAATCATATAATATTGGACGTTCTCAGTTGTAACATTTCTTCATTTCGCCCAAATTTTCAAGAACTGAATACAAATGCTTCACTGAACACGTAGTGGGCTAAAATTGAAGGAATTTAAACTCTTCTAAGGCAAAAAATTCCAACAATAGGTTCTGAGGTAGTAATACCTCAGCAAATAGTTGCCTTCGACTACTATTTTTCAAAACCAAGTTTTTTATGGAGGCATTTGAGTTATCCACTACAGGATAATTTAGTTTTATGCTTAACAAACAATTCTGAATCAAATGTGCAATATATGTTACTTGGAACGGGTTAGGATACAAATTTTTTAGTTTTTTTCCGGCTGAAATTCTATACTTTCCGCTTCGGTTAATAACGAGTAAAAATTTTTTCCTCTCACATTTTGCATATCGAATCGTATCATCCACAATCTGACATACAATTGGTGCATTCGGCGAAGAATTTAATGCTATACATTCGATAAGATTGCTGATTTACACAAATATTGCATAAATCACAATATAAAGCTCCACCATGAGTAATTGAAAAATCATTGGGAATTCTTTGAAAATTCTCGAGGCTTTCTAGTAGGTGGATTTTTTCAACTTAGGCATTAAAAAACGATCGAGTAATAGACACCGTGGTCAAAAATTTAAGACGGAAAATTAAAAAATGACACAAAAATTGACAAAGTTGGCCTAAAAAATAGAAAAATTGACCAAGTTGACCTAAAAACTTTATAATAAAAGTTTTTTTAAATAAAAAGTATTTTTATAACAGAATGATTATTTTTTTGTTAAGTTTGCTTTATTGACTTTTGGATACGCTAATTATCACATAAATAATATTTTCTGATTTCTTTATGTCAAATTTCTAATTAATGAATATTTTATAGTATAAATAATAAATAATTTGAATTTTTCATTGGTTGTTGTGAATTATAACGACTAGAGAAGAATGAATTTTATGTCCACATTTCCAATAATCCTGGAAGATCTTGATATAGACCTATTAATACATGCCCTTGACAATATTAAGGAACCCGACAGAATCGACAGCCACGAGACTGCAAAAAACCTCAATGTAAGCAAAAATGACTTTCAGACGTAGGATTTCATGTCTCAGATCGGACCTACTGTTCCCCACCCATTCGGGAGTCTCCAGGACCATATTAGTGACGGAAATAATCGAACCACGAGTATTATACATTCAGAGTCTAATGGAGAATTAAGCACATAATTTTAGTTTTTTTTAATAATTTTAAATAAAATATTTAATTTTATTATTTATTATAAATTAATTATTTTATTTGAAATTATAAACGTGGTTTTGTGTTCTTGTGGTACATTTTTATTGTTACTAAAATGGCCAAAAAACGACGTGTATTTTAATAAACTCATTTTATAGAGCAAACTAACTCGTAAGAATCGTGCCAAGACCAAAACAGAGGGTGAAACCAACTCTGCTTATCTTCCTCAGCTACCGCATGGTTGTTTTCTGTTGATAAAAACTTGAAAGGGCCGACTGTCTCCTTTGATGTCGAAAGATTTGCTCTTTTGGAAAAACCTGGTCAAAGTCAGTCCGATCTGATCAAATCTCCACTTTTAATTATGAAAAACATGAACAAAGTCGGTGATCGACCTGGAACATTAATTTCCCGCCTTTTTGAGGGTCTATTTCCCGCCAAAGAATTGGATTGTCTCAATTTACGACGTTGTGTTATTCTGTATTACAATAATGATATTTTTGAACTCAGACACTGATATTTTGGCGGGTTTTAAAAATTGGTAGTTCGATTCGGACGAACGAGGTGATCGGGGGTGTCGGGAAGGTCCTCGGGACACAATACATGCGATTTCTGGCGGGAAGTGTCCTCCAAATTTGTCAAACCTGACAGAAATATCTGATTTGGCGGACGAGGATCCAAAAGTGGACTTGAAAACATTGAAGAGGTCGACGGGAGTTGATTTGAGGAGATTGGTCCCCGATTGTCTCTTCGGTTGAGGAGGATTGAGACTGGACTGGCTGGAGGGGACAGGTTGTATTGTAAAGACACGTGAGACTTATTTTTTAATGAGATTTTACCTTTTTGTTGAGAAATATTGCTCCTTATTTTCATTTTTAGTGTTTTTGATATTTAAAATGATATTTTCCAGTATGATAGTAGGTTGAGTACCAAATATTGTAAAAAACGAAAAATAAATCTTATATGATGTCTGGGAATTCAATTTCGTGATTAGAGAGAGAAAAGTTTGTTTTTCTGGAGGAATTTGAGGTTTGAGTGTGTTGATATACTTGTAGTAGGACAAGAGAACTGCTTGGACAAGTCTATTCGTGGAGATAAACAACCAAGTGGGTAGACATCGAGGACCTGTTCTGCAGTCTGACTTCCCGAGATGGCACAATCCTATTGTTCAGTCAGAAGAACGAGAGGTTCAAGATTTAGTTCATATTTTAGTTTATGCAAGGCCATCTATGGAATCTCATCTTCATATTTCGAAAACTGCCAAATAACAGTTCTGATGGAACTTGCATTTTACTTTGATATAATTTTTTTACATGTCTCATTTTCAACCTTACATGTCGGTCTGAAATAGTTCTAAGTACAAATAGGAATGGAGCTGTTTTAGAGACGATCTCTTTTTCTCTGTACCATGGGTGCATTACTTGACTCGGTCATCGGGGATCTTTATCGTCTGATCCCTTAGCTGTATAGCCTAGGTCTTACTGTGAATGTTTTAAAAACTGATATGCCTGCCAGTATGTATTTTATTTATTCCAATTAGATATTGATTGGATTATAACATTTTGAATAGTATCTACATCTCATATCAGGACTACAAGATTATAACCGAATAGGAAAGTATGAATATTGTTTTAACTATTGCCACCCCAGGGCCAATATCGCAGTACTAAGGCTTGCTACTATCTCCGAAATTATTAAAGCTATAAAATATAGAATTGTAGTACAGAATATATAATAAAACTTTGACGAGACGCCCGAATTTTGTATTTATTTTGAAAAAGAAAAATAGAAATATCAGGATACTGAAAATGTGCGANACAGGTGTAAATTGAAATTTATTTTTAATAGATCCCGAGATAATTATACGTCAATATTTCAAGCGATTGGTTAATTTCATTAAACTGATATATAATTCAGAGGCTTTTCGTAATCTCAGAAAGAAAATGCTTTCTATACGCGAAAATATATCAATAGATACAACAAATCTGACCCCAACTTGACAATTATTAATAAATAATGGTTTTAGTTATTAGTATATTTCGTCATTTATGCATCTTTGGCAATACTCAAAATCAAATTTCACATATCCAAACCCACTTGTGTTGCTTACATCGATAAAAGCATAGCATAACAGCGGCACTCCGTTCAGAATGCATCTGGAATTTAGATGAATCTAAATTAATTATAATTAAATTTAATCACCCTATTAGTCAAAACATCAAAAAAGCAAAAATCTATGCTCAAAGGGTCGTCTGGAGGTATTCTTCTATCTTTAATAAAGTGAATACAGACACCACAGTTTGTGAAAACCTTAAAATATGTTTTGAATTTAATAACCAATGGAACTTGGCCTTTTGAGCAATCACGTTTGAAACTTTGTATCCTTTCATATTCGGAAATGCTTTTTTTCATAATATATTTAATCTATAATATATCATAAAACGAACACCTTTATAGATTACCTCACATTCGTTAACCAATTTTTGAATCATTTCGTCTTTCAAAAACTGTTCCCTTTTGATTCCAATGTAATTCATTAGTGAATGGTTTTTCTGAAATTCCGCGCATTGTTTTATCATAAATCTGAAAACCACAACGTTTTCTTAAATGAGTAATCTACAATAGTGAAAGATTGGTCAAAGATTAATTACGACTATAAAAATTATTTATGTGTAAAATAGAGATCTTAAAAAATGTGATTTTAAACGTGTAGCATTCACAATTTGTGATTTTTTAAATTTTAGTCTATTTGAATTTCGAGTTATAAGCTTGATGATAGATAGAGTCTTACCTAATAAAAAATCAAAGTACGCAATTTATAGCATCGACTAGTCCGAGAACAACTAAAAGAGTGAATTTAGTCATCAAAGTTAATAATGGAGCAGATTGATCAATTTATAAATAGAGAATGCTCGTGATAAGCAGCACAGTCTTTGGTTAGTGAGGTGAAGGCATTCTCAATTCCAGTTTGATAACCTTCGAGTAAGTGGCGAGAAAGTTGGGGAGAAATTTCAGAGTTGAATATCATCGCACAGTAACTTCGCGACCATCAAAAATTTCCACACCAAATTGTGAGGAAAAGAGTTTAGGACTAAGATCTTTGCAGACTTCTCGAGATCTGAACGGATTTTATGGTTTGGAAAAGAATATGAAGAGATAAAAAATATTTTTTCTTGAAAGTTCCAGTACTTCGAGAGTAACTATGGATACTACCTAAACATGGCAAACCAGGCGAAAAGGACTATGGAGACCGCAAAAATCGTCTTTTAACGAAGTCGTCAAAAGGGCCCTCTGTTCAGCTGGTTTTTTGTCGATATCTGAATCCACTGGACACAAAAGGTGCGACAGAGAATACCCAGATGGGATGACTATATTCCCTTTACGTAGAGGCAGGTCTCTCGTCTGGGGTGTTATAGGGTGCAGCGCCTTTTGCCCCTGTCGGCGACGACTGCCGGAAATGCCGGTTCTCTGGCTGGAGCTAGAAAGGAATTGAAGTACTCCTTTCTCCAGAACGGCGTAGAATTCGTTGCACATAGGTTCAAGACGAGTGGTATCATCGCTTAGAAAGGAAAGACAATCTTTAAGGAGATCGGAAGCATGATTTCAAAACGGGAGACGCTATGGTGTTCTAGATAATCCCAGTTGCGATCCTAGAAGAGAACGGTTTAGCTCTCCCCTGCACGACCGATTCTCCATTCCTGGAATGAATCAACAAATACAAATTAATAATAACTTAAAACCTTATAATCCAAAAAATCATTAAATCTGAAATTTAAAGTTAGTTCTTTAAAATTTTAGATTTTCCACAAATTATCAATAAAGGATACAATAAAATATATTTTGCGGTCAAATATAATTTTACTAATTACAGTAAAACCTCTGGTGGTCGCCACCTCTATTGCTCGCCGCATTTTTTTCAAAAAATCGAAAATTTCTAAAGAAACTTCTATTGCTCGCCAAATTCTAAATCTCGCCACTATTTTTCATTATTAAAAAAAATTTTTTTTTGGTTAAACTAACTTTTAATATAAAATAATTTTAACCACGCTTTATCTAACATGCGCAAGTGTACTAGACTGACGTTTAATGAAAAAAGACGCATAATAGCCTACATCGATGATAACAGACATATGACTATGGAACATATCGCCGCTGTTTTTCTTCAATTCTAAGAAAAAAATTTTAATTAAATAAAGTTTATTTTTTATTAATTATTGTTTAATTATCTTAATTATTAATGGCAAACCTATACATTTACTTGAATCAATTAACAGCATGATCAGAAACTTTCCTATGAAGAAAAAAACTATTGATGATTATTTTCATTAATTTGTTTAAACAATTTGAAAATTTCTTAACTTTTTTACAATTTTAAATTTTTAAATCATTAATCAGAACGTATATAATTTTCAATTTTTGGTAAAACCGGAAGTGCAAAACCTTTATTGCTCGCCAAATTCTAAATCTCGCCAATTTTTGTGACCAAGCAAATCGTGGCGAGATTTCAAAGTTTGACTGTACTCATATAATGACTTGAAAATAAAAAATGCGTTAGATTATAGTAAAAATGGCTTTCTTAATGACTTCACTTGGCACAGTGATTAGGGCTTGGGCCATAGTGACTAAGGTCGCGGGTTCGAGTCTGGCCCTGTTCATTCTGGCGGAAGGTTCCACGCATCTACGATCCCTAATGGCTTGACGAGTGACGCCGTCATCAGTGAATACTCACTGCGGAACTGGAGCGTCTATCTTGGACCCACACACAAAAAAAAGAAAAAAAAAGTGAAGATCTTTGGCCCTACCTACGACTTTCCCTATCTACGATTAGTTAAAAAAAATTAACTTTTTCGCTTACAATAAAGTGTGTGTGTCCTGCCTGTGCGGAGTTATAGAATGCTATGGCTCTGCGGGAAGGGGTAATGACTTCACTGATGACAATAAATATAATCATTTTAGGGGAACTTTAACTTTAAATATATATTATTGGTGGGTTATGTGGGTATACAGGAACAATAGTATTAAAAAATATTATTCAAAACAAAATTATAAATGATTTATATTTGCAAATACCTGGAGTTTTGTTTTTTTTGCAAAAATAATGGCATTTATAGGAATAGTATCTGGATTTTCTCTCCTCTTCGGAATAAATACTCGAGCCTGCAGCATTTTTGTAAAAACAAATTAAAAAATAATTAACTCAAATAGTTTTCAATATGCCTTTTCAGCATATTTTTTCTCGTCTTGTTTGCAACCGTTTTTTATTCTACGAAAAATCACAGGTTACATTATTTTTAATTTTTAAACTCCATGAGGCGAGAATTTCTGAAAGAAATTGAAAATTTAGATGAAAATAATAAAACTATTGACTATATTTAAACGAAGTTTAGATGCTGTGGGGAAGATTCAGAAGTTGATTATGTGTCCCATTATGTACCCTTAAGCTGTTTTAAAACAGACAATATCATTTATCAAATTGTAATTACGAATTGAATATATTCTTAAGGGATATCTTTAACTGGAATGAATTATTTATCTACATCTTGACTGTATATCTTGACTTAAATGATTACTAGATATTAAAGTAATCATAAGACTAGTGCCAAGTATCATTACAACGCATCAGCGCAGTTTTTTCTATTTTCAAATAATAAACGATTATTTGACCATAAATTAAATATATGTTGAAACCAGGATGACCTATATACTTGACAGGGTGAACTGAATTAACCTTGGCATATCAATTTTTCTTAGAGCTATCCAGAGAGGTCAGAATGGATACTTTGTTCAGTTATCAATTCGCATGGGCGATTTGAGGTTACCCTCCAGTTATACTTCTTATTTGTGCATTTTCTCGATTTCGACATGTTTCAAGCGACTCTGTATTGCCGCGGAGAACTTTATTTCAGCTTACTCTCGGAACCAGTAGTTTATAAATTTGTTCTCAAATATGATAATAAATTAAAAAAACTTTTAATGGAATAATAGAGAATCCAAAAAAGCCCTCCTTATAAATATAAAATTAAATAATTACAGTGTTTCCGAATCAGGAAAACAATCACCTAGTTTCTGATTTTATTAATACAAATTCAAAAAGACAATTAAGTTAAAGAATTAAGAAAGTTATTTTCCAAGTCAAAATCGAAATACCAATTTTTTGACCTAAAAAGTGAAACAAAAGAGAAACTTATAAGCATTAAACCAATTCCAAGTCTCATTTAAAATAGAAAACTAAATAAATTTCAATCAAACCAAAAAAACCTGATCGCTATAAAGAGATTCCTCCAATGATTTGTCAAACTTAAACGACAATCTACTAATGTCGTAAATCCTAAATTTATATTTACATAAATATACGATTCGTTGCATAAGCTTTTCTTAAATGGAACAATATTCGGAATAGATAAACTTTTAGAAAAATTATAAATCTTAATACCCTTTACTAGATTTTTGTTGAAGCTTACCAAAAATTGAAATTCTATTCACCTCACTAAATAAAATTGTATTGATAAATTATTTATATCTAATATATTAAAAATACCCAATAAGGAAATATCCTCCAGGAGGACGAGGTGTCGTTGAAAGTATAATATCAACAAGAATATTTTCCGCCCGAGCGGATTGTTCATATCTTACTAAAATTATTTTATTCTTCAATGCCTTGTCTTTATCTTTTGATTTAATACTAAAATTAAAACTATTATTTGTCATAGTAATGGGAATATAATCATTTGGAGTGGGGGAATTTTCGTCAAATATTACCACGTCAGAAACTACGTGATTTGTTTCATCCTAAATTAAAAATATGTAAAAATACCCTAGAAATAGCTAAATATCGTTTTTTCCGTTTAAATGTGGTAGACCAGCCAATATCAGCATCTTCGCCACCATTTGTCGTGAAAAGCTGTTTTTATATAAATCATAAATAATAACTGTAATGAAATTGTCAGGAGTTCTCAAATCATCAGAAACTACAGAGATCGCTGTTATTGGGCCATTTTGCATCATTAAGAAAAAAAAGTAACAATAAGAACAAATATAAATTTTAAATAAATTGATTTAATATTTTTAAAAAGTAGAATTAAATAATCAAATTGAAAAACGATCGATATGTGTTTGCTATTCAAATTTCACATGAAAAGTTGATCACGTGCTTTTGAATCTGCTTTTTTATCCAAAAATAGTTAAGTTAAGTTAGCCGTATTCAGCCGAGTCGTATATCCAAAAATACGACACATTATTTGACGTTTTATGGGATTCAGTTCTTTTAGAGACAATGATGTGAGGCAGTGGTTCTCAACCGTTATTTTTGTATCGCCCCCTTATTTCATTAGTAATAATATTACTATTAACTAAGTATTAGAAATATTTTTTATTTAAAAAATAAGAGTTTTAATGAGATCCTTGTGGTTGTTGAAGATTCACAAGTTTTTCAAAATTTCTACTTCTTTTCGTAAGTGCAATTCTAATGTCTCCTATTTCTTCTATGTTTAGATTGTTTCTTTTTTTGTAAAAAACATAATATTATTGGCATCATTTTTTCCCATAATTTCGGGAATTTCATTTTTATAGATTTTTCTCCCCAGAATTGTGTCAGGTTCATTTTTAAATTTTATTTTGAGTCCGTCGTCGTTTTAGTTCTCTTAATTTTCTTGACATTCATCATCAGAATCATAATGAATGGGCACCCAAGGATTAATCATCAATCAGAAAAGTTTAAATTAATTAAATCTTTTTTTCAAATCTTGGTCCAAAGATTCTAAATGAAATTCATAAATTTTCAGATCGTTGTCATCAAAAGTGTGGTCATAAAAATCGAATTTCCAAATTTTCTATTACTTAAATTAAATTTGTAAAATTGAATTTTTTCAATAAATGTATTTATGATTCGTTTGCAATCAATTAAATTAACATAATCTCCTTGTAAAGCCAATGAAACTTCATTTAATTTTTTTAAAATCCAAGAGAAATATATTCATATACATATACATCTTTATACATTCTGACTTTTTTTGAACACGACCCATAAAGATAACTAGAAATCACGCTTAGAAATTTAAATAAAATATAATAAAAATGATTATATATTTTAATTTTTTCAAAGATTATCGACTTCTAACATAAGATTTTAATTTTTCAAATATTAGCAATCAACCATCGCCCCCCTGGCAGAATAAATCGCCCCCTACCAAAAAAAATCGCCCCCTAGGGGGCGAATCGCCCACCGTTGAGAACCACTGGTTTAGGTATGATAGAATCCCTATGAAGATTTTCAAGGAAAACTCAGCTATCCTCTCTGCTTTCTTTTCAGCTTTTTCTCACAATACAGTTCCCAAAAAAATTTGAATTTACTTTAATTCGACTTTTTTCTTGAAAAGAGCATTTTACCCAATGGCAGGACACAATCAATTGTCTGGATTGTCTATAAGCATCAAAAGACAATTAGCCTGTGAAGATAACCATCCAAGACTTCGGTCGAGGTGAAGGTGTCACTGCTAACAGAAGAATGGAGTTTCTGGAGTTAAATAAATATCAGTGTTTTATGGAAATATTGAAGACCTCGACATTTTTTTCGTATCTCGGTCGGTATATAGACTCCTGAAATCTCGGCCTTCAAAAGAACTCTTAGGCAGATCAGTAATTCTCTGTGGGATCAAAAATGATTCATTTCTCATGATGAACACAATTTAAGATAAATCAGTCACAAAATTTTTTTTCAAACACCTGTTGCTGTTTAACCTCACGATGTAAAAAAATCATTTCGGAAAATAATCGAACCAGTTTCATTATTACATAAATGATGTTCTGATCCAGGATATAGTCTTTTTAAAAAAGGACTGTTAGACTTATTGATTCGTTACTTGGCACTAGCTACGATTAGTTAAAATTAACTACACCTTTTTTACTTAAAATAAAGTGTGTGTCGTGCCTATGTGGAGCTATTAGAATACTATGGCTCTGCGGAAATGGCTTGTATATAAAAACTAACATACAGTTCTGAATAAAATAATGAGTCTGTATTAAAAAATTTACATCTTAAATAAATTTTAAAGGTCTCTGTTTATATATCAGATCAGCGTGAATGAATCAGCATATAAATCTGAACGCAAGATTTTCATCAGGTATAAGAGACATTCGAAATTAAACTTATAACTTTAATGTCTCCACTTATATACACATTAACAATCAAAAACGCTAATAAAAACAAAAAACATCAAAAACTACATGCCACAGCATAGGAGCAACAAGGAATAAAACGAGAACACGTTTTAAACAGTGTATTATTTTAAATTTTACTAAATAAAGAAAATACAAATTTCTAATAATGATCAATATTTTTTGGTAAATTTACGAAAATGGGAAGAAGATAAAATTTCTAAATGGAGATATTCACAAATATATTAATTAAGAAATTAGCTAATTGCCTTGTAAATAAAAATTGAAAAATACGTAAATTTTGTTTTAAAATGAAGAGCTTTTTTATTTTATTTTTAATATTTTTTCTTTTACATGCAATTCATCATCAAAATATTCCCGAAATTCCAAGAAAAAATTTAAAAACAAGAATTGAAATCAAGAACGACATTGATTCAGAATGCTGGAAATATACGGCTACGACCTTACACGATTATCAACGATATTTACTTGTTTATACTGGTAATGTTGAAAATGAATGGGCAAAATATAAATTTCAAGAAAAAACAGTTTTTATTGGGAATGACAGTACGCTTGTCGGAGCATGTGGATCCGGAAATTATCTTATCAAGAAAAATAAAAGTTCTATTGAGATTGTGAAAGCATATTCTTATGATGACGATGGAATGGTTCAAGGGAAACTTAAAACTGAGGTACAGTTAAAATGTGAAAGCTATAATGCTCCAAAAAATGTGGCTTAGTTGAAAATTTTTACTAAATTTATAAAACTATTGCGAACAATTTGATTTTTTGTATTTACTAATTTAAATTAATTTCTTTAAAAATTCATTTTTATATTACTATTTATGACAGAAATATTTTTTCNTTTCAATAGAGTTTAACGTGACAATAATTTGATGAGATGAGCAGCTATCTATTGCAAGTAGAATTTTTCTTTTTTTCTTCGCAATTTCACAATCAAAATCATTGAGCCATTTATTAAAAATTTCACGGTTCATTCATGCTTTATTAGAATGGGTGTAGGTAACATAATTTCCAATGTTAAAATTTTTAAAACACCTTGGACTTTTGAATCTTCCTGTCATTACCGGTCTTCTTTTATCGGAACCAAAACAATTTGCGCATAATAGTAGAGAAAATCGATCCTTCGACAACTTTATTCCAAGCCTTGATTTAGTGCACATACTTCTAGAAGGATCGCCTTGTAAAAAACACAGTTTCATCTTCATTATAAACATTGTCCGATCCATATTGTTCAATTTTTAAACTGATTGTTTCATTAAAATCAGCAATAGATTTTTCATCATGATTTACTGATCCACTGTCTCCATGAAATTTTCTTAACTTGAGACCATTCCGAATTTAAACTTTTCTAGCCACCCACGACTTGCTTTAAATGCTGGATCATTTTTCCAAATTTAAGAGCTTTTGCAATTAACATCGAATCTGATAATTGCTCCACTAGATTCCATTAAGTCAATCCATGTCATCATCGCTACATCAATTTCATTAAATTTGAGTTTTGGAATTCTCGTTATTTTTAATTTTTTATATCAGTCCTATTCAAAAGGTCGATTGATTTAAGGTCGTTTATAGTTCTCGGAGAAATTTTCTTTTTTAATCGTGAAGAAAAAATCCTGGAAATTTGAGATGCAGAAACAAATGGAGTTTTCACAAATATAACGTAGATAGAAATTTTTTCGTTGATACAAATTCTAACACAACGGAAGATCACAAAAAATACAGTTTTACATGTAATAAAAATTTTAAAATGCTAGTTAATTAACTTACAATCAAATACAAAATTATTTTTCATAATATTTGAGGCGCAGATTCAGAAACAAACGGATTCGAGAATCATTCATAGGAAATTTCAAATTTGTGTTTAAAACAAGCGGATTCGAGAAGCGATGGATTTGAGAAGCAGCGGATTTGTGAAGTTTCATTGTATATAATAATAGGTTTTGTGAAAAATATCGCAGAATATCAATCTATAGTGAGTATCTTAAATGGCGAACCTGTTACAGACATCTCAAGGCAGATAAAATATACACCTTTTTGGTAGCAAATATCCGAACCGAGATGTCAAACGTCATTATTGTGGTTTCCGTTATCCGAATCGAGATGTCAAACGTCATTATTATGGTTTTCCAATATCCGACCGAGAGGTCAAACGTCATTATTATGGTTTCCAAAAAATATAAATGGATTTTTGTTCGTTCAAAATGAATACTTTTTTAAAACTATGAATACTTCTTCTCGTCTTAGTAAAAAATATAATAAAACAAATTTGGAATTTCAAAATGAGAATATATCTGCTTTTGAAAATGAAGATACGGATTGGCATATTGCGGCGGAATCGAATGGAGTTAAGCGAAATACAGCTTATAAATGGATACAAAATGCTTCACAACCTAATAAAAAACGTGGAAGGATTCAGACGGTCTAAAATCACAGACACTGAAAATATCGAGAATGATAAACTATGTTGAGAAAATTCTGTCATCACTCTAAGTGAAATTTGTGTAAGACTATTTAAAATAACTCAGGATAATTGTCATGTGGCTCGCCGATAACGTGCTGGCATTTGAGAAAAAAGAGCTCACTTTCCCTATCCGTAAAGATGGACAACAAGAAGGCCTATGCCGATGTGGGGATATTGAGTCAAACCTGGCCCAGCTAGGATAGTCCAGCTCATGTAAACGAGATCAAAGAAAGTCTCTTGAACTCCGAACCTTTCTGGAGAAACACACGTCGACGTATTACTACTTCAAGAATCTAAACTCTCGCCAGCAATGCAACTCCAAAGTTTAAAAAGATAGTTAAAAATAATTAGTAATGTTATCTTTGAAATTGATTATTTTATCTTGACATGGTTGACATTTATGACAGCTGTCATGGTTTCACCCTCGGCTCGGTTTCATCTCTCGGCTCGCGACATATTAACTTGACGCAAATATTAACAACTTTTTGAAAAATGCGCGGGAAATTTTAAAATATAATTTGAAAGAATATAATGATTTAAAAAACCCAAAAAATCAGTTTTAATTCAAAAAAGTAATTTAATAAGCTTTGGCGGAGTTCCTCACAATTTTCGTGGAAAATTGCTACTTCGTCATATTTTGTAATTAAATTCCGACTTTGTT
>RDEW01000185.1:8702-20079 GCA_011109175.1 Dicyema japonicum
CCGCTTAATTAGTTAATTTACTCGTTATAAACAAATTTAAAATTTTATTTAATAAAAATTTTCCCATTAAATAACCAATTTTTTGTCCTCACTTTTACGTATCCGAAAAAAATTAATCTTTTCTTAGAANTTGCTTAAACATTTTTTATTAAACTTTACACATGTTTTTCTCATTTATTATATTTAAAATTAAAAAATTATAATTTAATAAATTTTAAATAGAATAATACAGCCGTGTTTTATAAAGTTAAGCTAATGGCTCGGTGTTTCGTTAAAACAACCCAGGAATAAATTATTATTATTAACCCCGGATACCGAGAAAGAAGTTAAAGTAAACAACTAATTAAGTGTATCCAGTTTCCACTACTACAGAAACAGAGTCCATCCGGAATCAGCATAAAAGGTAAGACGTCCATTACATGCAGTTGCGGAAACCCCTCCAGTGGAGTGGGGAAGAGCAAATGATCCTTTTTCGTGCCGGCCTGGCACTGGACGTCACCTAGACAGGTGGATCACATGACGCCACTCTAATGGGAAAGAGAGAGGAGGAACAGACAAGCAAGCAGAAACTTCAATCAATTAACCACGCAGCACCACATGGCGCCACGCGGCGAATTTATCTTTAATCCATGAATAAATTGATATAATGGAAGAGAACGGGATTCGATCTAATAAAAGACAAAAAATATCGATTAACTCAAAAGTCAAAGAATTTTTTATCTATCAATGGGAGGTTATACCTTAAAGACACAAATGAAAACCACAAAATTGTCATCTTCTCTAATAATTAGTGGCCTCGCAAATTCATCAATTGACACATTGTGGACACAACTTATTGTAACAATATTGCGATGAAAGATATTTTTTCATGAAAAAAGAAATTATTCGGAAAGTGGTGTCAGAATGTGATATTCCATGTAAGAGCATTATGTGACTGCTTAACGTCTAACAAATTCATAATATGCCTAACAATCCAAGGAGTCAAGGAATTATCGAACGCTTCAATGAGACAATCACTATCAAAGACAGGGGTTCTCAACCTTTTTAGCTCAAGGGCCAAATCGATAATTAAGAGTATCTTTGCGGGCCGCACAAAAAATATTTTATTTTATTAAAGAATCAACGTAATAAGAGAATCAATGTGAGACTTGATTTTGCTTGGCGTCTACTATTTGATCTAAACGAGGAGTAAAGTTCGAAGACGATGTATGTAAAAGTTAAATTCGTGTTCATCAGTCAATCGATTTCGACACTTACTTTTTATTCGCGTAAGTTTACTGAAAAGAGCTTCACATGCATACGTTGATCCGAAGACTGATGCATTTTTTTGATCATTATAGACCAAGTTCGGATATTTCCATTGTGNCTGTTCAAATTATCGTACAATAGCCTTAATTCCCCACATCAGCAAAAAACTTCTAAAGATAATACAACATCTTCTAATGCCGGATATCCAAGCAGGATTCAGGAAGGGACGACGCACACGTGACCATACAACAAATGTCCGGTGGATTATAGAGATAGCCCATGAATCTCAAAAGAGTGTATACATGTGCTTCATTGACTATCGGAAAACTTTTGATTCCGTTATACATGACAAGCTGTGGTCAGCTTTAAAAGAATTTGGATTCGATACCCATCTGATATTGCTTATCAAATCTCATTATAAGGATCAAGAAGCTATTGTTAGAACAGTGTATGGAGATATTGATTGGTTTAAAATTGGTAAAAGAGTAAGACAAGGATGCATATTTTCTCCATCTTAGTCAATATTTATGCCGAAATGATCATGACTAAATTGGATACAGTATCAAATAACGGGATTAAATTGGAGGCAAACACATCAATAATTTGCGCTATGCTGACGATACAACCTTACTGGCTGAAACAGAGGATGGCCTCAGGGAGTTGATTCTAAGATTCAAAGAAGAGAGCGACGTCTTTGGTTTATTGCTAAATATCAAGAAGATCAAAATTATGACTACTGCTAAAAATGGAACGAAAAATTAAGAATGAGAAAATAGAGAGTTGCGATAATGTTGTCTTTCTGGGATGTCTAATCAATCGGAATGGTGACGGAGGCATAAAAATCAAGAGGTGAGTGCCATGGGCCTTTCAGAGAATGAATAGAATTTGGAAAAGCAAAGATATTTGCTTAAGGACCAAATACAGACTGGTTATGCATCGTCTGCCCGGTTTTTCTATACGGCGCAGAATCATGGATACTGAAAAAGTCGGATAGACGAAAAATTAATACTTTTGAACTGTAGTGTTGTAGGAGGTTTCTAAGAATCCCTTAGACTTCTAAAATAACAAACATCGATTTACTCAAGCGGGTGGAGACGGAGATTTCGCTAGAAAGAAAAATCGGTAAACACAGATTGGCGTTCTTTGGGCATGTTGTTTGCTCTGATTCCACTGTGGACTCGGTGGCTATCCACAGTGGAAGACGTCATGGTATACATATATCAAGGCTACTCCAAATTGCGACGGATCGGGGAGAGTGGAGAAAATTGGCTCATGAGATCTTCAAGGGTCGGACGCGACTTAATTGGACAACATAACATAACCCAGCAGCAATCCTGTCATTAACTTCCCATACTCTGTAGATTCTCTTATCAAAACACTTGTGGATAGCAAAACCAGTGCCTCAGTGCTGGTTGCTATAGCCAGCACGATCCAGATGGAAGTTCTAATTATAAATGAAACTAAATTGAAGCACATGGATTGGATTTAGCATCTGAAATTGATGACGAATACGAAAGAAAAACGAGAAGAATCGGTGATTTATTACATTGCTTGTGGAAACTCGCATTGTAATTGGGGCTTTTTACGGAGAAGAGACATACGGTGTCTCATGAGAGTGCCCCGATATAGACGACCCCAAATCTTGGCTTTCCTCTTTAGTTAATGGCTCTTACCTTGTTTAGTTAGTTGGGGTTTTGCGAATAAATTATGTTATCTGTTATCTGTCCTTTTAGTTTTCTTAACAGGACGGATTTCCATCATCTGGATTAGGGATTTCCTAACAGGACGGATTTCCCAAGTACGCGTTGGAGCACATATTTCGAAAGACATCATACTGAAGAGGGGAGTTCCTCAGGGTTCCGTCCTGAGCCCTCTGCTATTCAACATATTTCTATCGGATTTTCCAACTCCACCGGGCATAAACACAAAACTATTGATATACGCCGATGATATTCTGATCACAGATACATCTGGCAAATCAACTCTTTCGGAGAAAAGGATCATGTCATTCTTTGGTCAAGTTCAGGACTGGTGCACAAAAAGAGGGATGAGATTGTCTACGGAGAAATCCAGCTCTCTACGAGTGAGTCGCCTAAGGAGGCATCAGAAGCAGCCTTACTCATTAGAGATTCCTAAAGTAAACTCAATGCGCTACCTCGGGATAGCAATCGATGGAAATGGTTCCTTCATGGAGAACATAAGACGAAGAAGGAAGAAGGCGCTTCAAGCACTCTTATGTACGAGAAAGTTGCTTGTAAGCCTGGAAACCTTCTTGTTCATCTTCATGAGGATCATCCTACCGGAACTGCTATATGGATGCGAAGCATGGTTTTTCTCTTGCCAAAGTGAAAGAATAATGTTTCTCATGGAAAAAACCAGAAGGTCGGCAATAAAGTTTGCTTTAGGAAAAAGGCTGTGGGATGCTCTCAGCACTGAAGAAGACATGATTCTAACTCCTGTTAAAAACATCATAGAGAAAAGAATTAATGGGATCCGACGATAAAAGATAACTAAATGGAGTGTGGATACATCGGAAGTGTCCAGGCCGCATAGGCGGACACGTTTAAATATCCTAAAAAAATAACTCCTTACTTACTTACTTTGGAATAAATTTGATTTGATTTGTCCTTTTAGTTTGGTCTATCTTGTTTATCTTGTTTGTTGTTGGTTCTCTTGTTTTGTTACTCTCGTTGTTGCCATGAGGAATACGAGAATATTTCCAGATAAACGTTTAAAAACTCTGAGAAGGAAGTCAGTGTTACTGCTATCCTAGAAGTAAAAAACCCCGTGATGGGATGCACTCCGAATATTCAATACTCTATGTAGTATGGATTCTCTCAAGATGGCTCGAATATCGCGCCGACACACAGGAGAATTTCTCCTGAACTTTAAAACTACAAGTGATTTGGAAGGTTTCCAGAATCAACTAGAAGAAAGAAAACCTTTTGGAGTTAATGGACATTCATTACAAAAAGCTACGCCGAGACCCTCAGTAGTTATGCTCAAAGGTCTTCCGACGTGGATTGAAACCAATGAGTTGGAAGAATACCTTGGAACGATATTGGGAGAAAAATTTACGGTTGAAAGATTTGAAAAGCAGGGCATCAGACTATCTGTTGCCAAACTTACAATTTCGGACAGAAATGAGGCTGAATCTCTTGTAAGATTTGGACTGATAATTGGATATCTGAAGATAAAAGTTGAATAGTTCAATAAACCAGAGATCCAATGTTTTCGTTGTCAATAGTTTGGCCATATTGCTCGTTTTTGCAAGAATGTTGAAAGATGCCTTGTTTGTTCTGGGCCACATAGAAGATCGCAGTGTCCGGTTACAAACAATAATAAGTCGTGTGTGAATTGTGGTTCATCCAGCCACTTTGCCAATTATGGAGGATGCCCCAAGACTGTTGAAGCTAACATTGCGAAGAAAAACAAAATTGACCAAAAAAGGAAAGAATCGAATGGAAAATTATCTCTAAAACGAGAAAATGCCATAAAGTAGAAAGTGAAGTTTCCAATATTGGAACGAATAAGAAATTAAAAATTAGAATGTATGAGCAGACTGGCTGGAATAGGACATATAATAAGAAACCTTCTAAAAAAGAAACAGTAGAAGTTTCAACACAGACAAGCAGTTTTGATGAGAGTGACCAGGTGGAAGCACCTGTTAGAAAAGTGACTTTTGGAGTTGCTACACACACTATCGAGACTCACTCAAACATCTTGTTGAAAATGAAGAAGTAGTAGCTTCCAACTCTTGACAAGTTGGAGAGAAGCATTAAAGATATGACTAGAACAAAAAAGGATTCTAAATTTTTACTAGATTTGGTGGCGCTCTTAAGAAGAGAGGGCAATCACCAAAAAAACCAGAAGTAGTCAGGATAACTCTGATTAATGCCAGTTCTTTTTGGAAACGGGCCTCAGTGCTGGTTGCTCTAGCCAGCACGATCCAAATGGATGTTCTAATTATAAACGAAACTAAATTGAAGAAAAGACCAATCAAAATTGATAGATACGACTCATTAGATAATTGTTGGAAGATTGGTTCTTGTGCTAGAACAGGAACTTCAATTTACTACAAAACTTCTTTAAATACAAGACTATTTACGATCGATGAAAAAAATCTTTGTGAACTAGTAAGCATTTAACTACAAACTATCATGGGATGGATAACTATCGGAGGAATCTATTCTATAAAACTACGCGAGTATCCATGGATTGTTGACAAATTTATGGAAAACAATGAATATCCAATCCTTGTTTGAGACATGAACGCTAAACAAACTGACTATGGTTGTGTAACAACCAATCAAGATGGAAAATGCCTTGTAAAATGGATAAAGTCTGGAGAGTTAAAGATTTTAACTTCAGTCGAAATTATGCAATTAAACTCGCACATGGATTGGATTTAGCATCTGAAATTGATGACGAATACGAAAGAAAAACGAGAAGAATCGGTGATTTATTACATTGCTTGTGGAAACTAGCATTGTAATTGGGGCTTTTTTACGGAGAAGAGACATACGGTGTCTCATGAGAGTGCCCCCATATAGACGACCCCAAATCTTGGTTTTCCTCTTTAGTTAATGGCTCTTACCTTGTTTAGTTAGTTGGGGTTTTGCGAATAAATTATGTTATCTGTTTATCCGAATTTGCTAAGGCTTTTGACAGTGTCTGGCATGAGGGATTTCTCGAGACATTGTCAAAGGCGAAAATTGGAAAGTCGGCGCTCATGTGGATCAGAGACTTCCTTATGGGAAGAGAGTCTTATATTCGTGTGGGAAATATGCTCTCTAAAAAGATAAAACCAAGAAGAGGTGTTCCACAAGGTTCAGTCATAAGTTATGACTTTGTCGATCACCAGTTTTTGGACCAGGTATTACAAAATTCTGGTCTTCCTTGCTGGATTGTCGGATTTGTTCAGAAACTTGTCACGAAATTGTAGATACGGCTAAATTTGGAAAACAAAATGTTAAAATAAAAATGAATTCTACAGGAGGAATCTCTCATCGCAGATCTTTGCGTTGTTAATGGACCCTCTTAGTCGAATGCTGAACAGAAAATTTCCGAAAGTAAGGATGGGAAGTCCATGAAATGTGGAACCCACATATACAACTAATCACCCCTCTTTATGAACGAAGTAAAGTTATTTTCCCGCCAAAGTCACTCAATGGAAATAATGTTGGAGGAAGTTGAATCCTTTTTTGATGGAAGACCCAACAATCAATACCCAGAATCAGGAAATTGTTGAAAGATTTTATTAGACGATTACACACGTTTATCAAAAATGATGGCTTCAGATGACAAGAAAGAGTTCTATTTCGAAAGGCTGTGTTTTTAAACAATCACCCCTTCACTCATCCACAGGTAAATTGCTGCTTTTATTTTTTGTAAGGTGTTTGTCCGTTTCAGAGAAATTGAGGGATTCCGGGATTCAATACTATTGTAGAAAATTATATTAAATTTATAATTACTTAAAAGGTATTCAGAAAGATTATGGGACTAATCCTCCTCTGCGTCTAACAAAATTGTCCAACAAATTTGTTAATGCTCAAAATATTAAGGTTTAGTGAGAACGTCCATTCTAGGTGGTTTGAAAAGTAGTTAACTATGGAATTATAAAATCTTTTAATTATTAAAAGTTTATATGCTTTATTGACAGAGAAGATTATTTTTTGGAATCCCTTAACAAAATTAGTATTTACAACAAAGAAACAATCTCAATCATCAAAGTATGAAAATTATCGAAAAATTATTACACGAGGAAGAAATCTATGATGAAACATAGTAGTGGAGAAAATGAAACAATAAAAGGAACCCTCAAATTAATGATTTGGAAGAATCCATTTGAGACATCCCTCCGGATTCCCTTAGATTTATACTCGTTTAGGAGAAAGCTGGGTGGCATAGTGGTTAGGCGTCGGGCTAAAGTGACTTAGGTTACGGGTTCGATTTTCGTTGCTGATCACCTGGTGGAAGGTTCCACGCATCTACGATGCCAAAATGGTTTGACGAGTGACGATCAGTGAATACTCACTGCGGAACTGGATTGTCCAGAAAAGACCCACACACAAGAAAAAGAAAAAAAGAATTGAAGATCTTGGTTCTACGATTAGTTAAAATTAACTGTTCTTTACTTAAATAAAGTGTGTGTCCTGCCTATGCGAGATATAATTATTATGGCTCTCGTAAAAAGGCTGTTATAGTGCGACCCCGAATTAAAGAAATTTTTCTTCAATTTTGAGGTAGACACACTGTATTCCGCGGAAAAAACGATGATGGCAAAGGAGAAGAAGTACGAAGCGCTACGCGACCGATTCGCGTTTTATCCGATAGTGGTCGAGACAACTGGAGGAATAAGTGGAAAATAGCTTCGCTTTTTAAAGAAACTTGGACGCTTAGCTACACTAAAAAGCCACGACGCACGTGAGACCCGGTGGCTACTCCAGTTGATCACTGTTGCAATCGTGAGAGGCAACGCAACATCGATAATGTCGGAGGGGTCCACTTTGGATGGATGGCAGTTTTAAATATGATTTACTGGGGATAAATTAACTGATTATTTTTCTAAAATTGATTTTGAGGTTTTCCTCAAAAAAGAGGGTTTTCTTTAAATTTAGGTCTCCCCTGTCCGATATCTACCTTAATATATAACCAAGACGGATAATTACAATTTTTATTTTTAATAAAAAATCTGTTAATTTTAATCGAGTGTTTTGTTTTTTCGAATCAAACTCATAATATTTGCTTTGAATCTTTTTAGATCAAGGACATTTTTTGAGTCTCTTGCTTAGTAACATTTAGCAGCATTGTGAATGCGCATTCCTCATTTTTATAACTTGTTGATCATTCAAATGTTCCAGAAATTGTTTGCTGCAGTCCTCTTCATCACTACTATTATCATCCCAGAAGCTTTCCAAAATCACATTTTCCACAATATCCGAATCAATCAGACTTTCTCCGATGTCCTCTTTTTCCCGACAGTCATATTCCAAAGCCTTTTCAAAGCAATCTCGTATTGAAGTTTCCGTAATCTCGCCCCATGCCAATTTCGAATATGAAATAGCATCCAATATTGTGATTCCCCTTATTGCTTCATCTACTTGAGCTACAGGACTTTTATCATAGATAATCGTTTTCATCATCCAATTATTGAAATGATTCTTAAATCCCTGTATTATCCCTCGGTCACATGGCTGAATTAAGGAAGTTGTGTTTTTTGGAAATAATATTACGTCGACGTTTGAATATTGGGCAGAAACAGCATGACAAGTTGTATTGTCAATTATAATGCTATTTTTCTTCTCTTTAAATCGAGATAATCCAATTTTCAAAAATATTTTTTGTCATCCAGGCTTTGCATGAAGCATAATATTTAATGCCGATTTCTTTCAGATTCACACCTTTTAACACTCTTGGTGACTTCGCCCCCCGATTATAAGCGGTTTATATTTTTCTTCTGTGTAAATGCAACTCAAAAGAAGTATCATCGACTTTCAATGAGTTGCTTGCTAACTTACAAGGTTAAATAAATTTCAAAATTATTATAGAAATATATTAATGAATCGTTTGTGATAATATATATTTTTCCCCAGAAAGGGGTTTATTTCTTTAAAAATCATCGTACTTATAGGATGGCGAAAATATTTTCCCAAAAAAGAGGGTTTCCCCGCTTCTTTTGTTTCCCCAATTCGGGGTCGCACTGTATTATTAGGAGAAAATTACAGCTAAATTTGAAAAAATATGGATTTGGAATTAGAATTGAACATTTTTTGCCAATGGACCACAGTAAAATTTTTTAAGTCTTTATTATTATTTCATAAATTAAAATTATTAATAACTTTATACAGAAGTTGAGAAGCTACACAAAAGAAGGATATGTTAGTTTAGCCTATCACATTTTTTTACTTATTTTATAACTTTAAAGTTAAAACCTCAATTTTGGAACAACCTCTGTTTTTGGAACGCTTGGTGTTCCAAATCGAGGTTGGACTTTTACACAATTCAAAGGTTCTTGTGTCTTAACGATCACAGTGTTGCGATATAATAGATAGTGGTTCCACACAGATATTTACTAAAGGAAATTACTCGATTAACAAATTCTCTTAAAGACAATGGGTTGCATTAGCTCGATGTCCTTCATTAGTTTTCTCTGTCTAGATGAAATTATGATGACTGACAATTACCAATCACGGGGGATGTTCCCAATTTTTAAACTACCATCAAATAGGCTACGGGGGGTTTCAGTGATATTATCTGGCTTAAAAGAATCCCATCTTACATGATCATTTTTTGCATTTATTCGCAACCACATGAACTCAAGAATCGTCACTACCTCATGTGGCAAGTTGACTCTCAAAAAAGGATTCTCTTGAGGGCCTTTTATGATCTGTGACAATTTCATAGAGGAAAATGTCATTAGGATCAATATCTTTTCTTAGTTGTAACAAAATTTCACGAATATTGGCTCCTGTAGAGATATCCTCCATCAGATTTCACCAGAGGGTCACATATGCTTCCTAAAAATTGTTCTTAAGAAACGTGTGATAAATCTGTTAATATGGTTAATGTTATCAGCCATAGTTGCCCTTAGTCATGGGAGTTATGAGATGAGCTCTGATTCACCTGTATAATGTCAAAGTCCATGAAAGCATTTCGCCATCCACGGTAAGATTTTTTCATGGATTTCTTCCTCGTGTAATCTCGTTCTTTTGTGAAGAATCTGTGAAAATAGATTTTTCGATAGGAGAGGAGATATTTCAAGTTTTTCTTGGTATTTAAGCTCATCTTAAGAACGCCACAAGGATATTAAGTCAACTTGAAATTTTATTTTAAAATAAACGATTAAATAAGTCACAATTAATTAATTTTGTTCCATACGAGGTTTTTGGGCTTTTCCATTTTTATTCCAATCCTACCAAGTGTTCAATCTGAGGGTTTTCTAAAAACCGAACTAAGGTTTTCTCCGAATCGAGGTCAGACTATACATAATTTATTGCTTTTTGATTGAATATATTTATTTTTAATTAAAGTATAAGTTTGAGCTAGATAACGTATCTAAGCTACAAGGAATATTAATTATATTGGTAAAAGCGAAAATCACTGTTTTTACACAATCGATTACCGACGGTTAACCATACTAAAAAACAAATTTATATTTAATAATAATAACACCAGACATTATTTTAATCAATTGGTTATCTACAAATTAAATATTTTAAATTATATATTTATTATCAAAATGAATAATCGAATTGACCTCATCGGTAATAAATATAAATTTAAATAAATATTTGACACACTTATTCCAGTTTATTTGGTTCACTCACAGATGATTTGTGGATTCTTTTTTTGCTTTACTGTTGTCTTCGCTTTGAACTCCTTGGAAGACACAAAAAATAATATTTCAACAGCGATAACCACCACAAGTACATCTGCACCCACTGCTAATTTAACAGCCAATCTCACCGAGAGAACTACTCACAAGAAACCAATACATCACAAGAGACCAATACATCACAATAGACCAATACATCACAATAGACCAATACATCACGAGAGACCAATACATCACGAGAGACCAATACATCACAATAGACCAATACATCAAAAGAGACTAAAACATCACAACGTCAATTTAACTAATGAGAATACGAGTCAAACTTCCCCGTCCACTACTGTCGGCCCATTTCCACCAAAGTGGACTGCTAAAATCGGAGATATCGTCTACGCTGTTTTCAGTGCGACTATAAGTGTGACATACTCTCCTACAAGGGAACAAGTTAGTTATCTGTTAATTTAAGGTATATAACTTTGTCTTCCCAGCTTCTGCGAGTACATCACAGTCAGTTCTAACGAACACATCGTGTATTTTCAGTCTGAATTCCGGAGAAAATATGATCAAATTTTACGTCTTCTTGAATAAGGATGGCTCCTATTTCGTCAATCGTACAGAGTTTACTTCTGGGGTCAGTACTTTCGTTGGAAAGACCAAATATATGCAATCTGGTTCGGGCTACTTCGTAAAGTGTGAAAGTATTAATATTGACGTGGGGAAGTCTTCTCATGTAAGACTCACTCATCTGAAGGCTCAATTTTTCCGCGATGATAAATCTGAGGATTTCTCGGG
>RDEW01000186.1:7843-18406 GCA_011109175.1 Dicyema japonicum
CTACAGTAAATCCGGACAAGACTGAAGTAACTGAACTCAAGAAAATAGAAACAAGGACGGAGGAGCACTGGCGTAAGTGTAAAAAGCTTGGCTCCCTTGTAGGAGACCATGAAGACATTACAAGAAGGAAAACCTTAGCACAAACTGCTCTCTCCAGACTGAAGAACACCTGGATCCACAAAAAGTGCCTTGAAATTATAACAAAAACTCGATTATACAACTTTCTAGTGAAACCCATACTACTGTATAACGCTGGTACTTGGGTCTGCTCAAGAAATGAACAGAAGAGGCTTAATGTGTTTCATAGAGACCAACTACGACATGTGATGTTCGAAAGAAGTGATACGAAAATGTCATCTAATCTTTTCTATAAAAGGACGAGGACCTATGAAATTTCAAATGAAATTCTGGATACACGATGAAGGCTATTCGTTTATATTATGCGACTGGACCTAGATGCCCCCGCGAACGTAGCCATGGAGGATTACTTCATGTTGGAAGCCCCCCGTTTCCGTGGTCGCCCAAAGACGAAACTGCCAGTCGCTCTCGACGAGAACCTCAAAGAAATGAGACGGCATCTTAAGTGGGGAGGTTGGCTAACTCAAATCATGGTTGGCTAACTTCATAACGGTCGAATGGACCAAGAGATGGCAAACAACCAAAAATCAAAACTGCGATTCCTTCCGAATGGAGTTCCACAAGGATCACAGTTATCACCATTGCTCTTCAACATGTTCATCAGCGACCTCCCTTCCTCAACCACCAAAAACACAATTCTTTTATTGTATGCGGATGACCTAGTGGTTGCAGTGAAACATCGAAGAATCGAGGAGGCGACACGGTCCGTGCAAGATCTACTAAACCTGATGGGTCTTTCGTTCCTGAAAAACCTTCTGAATATATCACCAGGAAAGTCGTTTTTCTCAGCACGAAAAGAATTACCGGCAACACCACGAATAACATTGTTTGACTCAACGCTTCCAACTAAGAAGACCTTTTCAATCCTTGGAGTCATCCTGGATCTCCTATCACATTTACCCATCAAGTGAACCTAGTGAACGCGAGGATCCAAAAGAAAATTGGAATTCTCAAGGCTTTCACTCACTTTCCAGTATCGTCCCGCATATCGCTAGAGCTTCTATGCAAACAATTTGTTCTACCTAGTATCGAGTACGCCTGTTCTTCATGGATTGCCCCCTTAACAATATCGGCACAGAGCAAGCTGGAGGTTTTACAAAATCGATGTCTCAGGATTCTTTTGAGATCGTCGAAAAAGACGTCCACTTCGTTACTGCGGAGAACACTAAACCTCAATACCTTACGGCAGGGGTGGCCAACCTTTTTCGCTCGCGGCTTGACGAGTGACGCCTTCATCGGTGAACATTTCACTTCGGAAACGGATCGTCTACAAAAGGACTCACACCGGAATTGTTAAAAATCATGATTTTAATGGAAAATTCGAAAAAATCTTATTTTTTGATTTAAACAGGATTTTTTGATTTAAATCAGATTTTATTGAATTAAATGATTTTTATTCGGAAACAAAGTAAAATAAAAATAAAAACAATGGAAATCGTATTTATTTAAAAGCTTGTAAACAAAGACAAGTTTGTCAGCTTTTTCGATTCCAAGTCTATTTTGTACATTTGAATGTAAGAATCCAAAAGTCGAAATTCGTTCTATTCCACATGTGGAAGCAACTGCTCCAAGAATATTTTAGCAGAGTGAAATTATTTCAGAAGGTAACTGATAAGAGTTCGACTCCCACCAAGCTATAGGTGATACTTTGCTCAATAAATTATGAGAAATTATAAACCCGATGTTTGCCACATAGTATCATCTCACGCATCAATGTCTGGGTTACTCACACAAACAACCACGTGGACTTGGTAGAACAACACAATCACAACTCATTTAGATATAAAATATCCGCAATATTAAATTTTACTCCATCTGAGCCACACGTTCCTTCTCCAAGTCGCACGTTGGTACAGGCAGATCCTCAACAGAAGGCATCAATAGCTCCTCCTTCATCAACTCATTATATTCTTTCTCCACGTCCGGAAAATTAACTGACCAATCAAAGGTCTCCACGGATTCCAACAGCTAAAATACAACCAAACCGCCCACATCTCTCCATTCATCCATAACCCCCGCCAATTCTTCCACATCCACACCATGTGACACATTTGATAGCCGAAGAACTCTCAACAACTACAAATAACCTCAAATCTACAGCTCTGTCAAGCTCCTGCTGGTCGTGGTGAGCCACAATGGTCTCCAAATTCTCAATCACACCGTAAATCCAATCCATTCTGGCCATCATGCGTTTCCTTCTGCGCATCATCCTCAGGCTCTTAAGTTTCCCTACCACATGCCCCCTCTCTATGATCTGAGAAGTCAATCTAGAGTTACGAAACAAAGTACAAATCCAACGATTCCCCAAGCTCCTTGCTTTCCAAGGTCAGTTTGTTGCATAGAGAGACACAGCTAACACGTGAGCAGAAATCGGGAACCTGGCAACGGAATAATCCGACTGGTCGATTGGGGAAACTGATGTGTCTGAATGGTCCCTGAATTTTACGAAACAGCCTTGAGGGGCGGAGGTGTCGACTGAGCACAGTCCGGACTTACTCATGTTCGTCAAAACGGTAGAAAGTAACTCAGGGTCCACATTAAAGGGAATTTCCCTTGACAATTCCTCGCAAAAATACAGTTTCCTATCCTTTTCGTCGACAAATTCCATAATGACTCGCTCCATCTCCTACATGTGATAAAAACAATCGACTTTGATCACATCCATGTGGACGAACTCAGTTTCTTTGTCCTCTCCGATAAACAAGGACGACATTGAATGAATGAGACCAGTAATAGACCAATTTGAGCCAGCCAAGTAAGAAGAAAGCGGTAAAATAGTACCCGACCCACATGGATTACCAAATAGTACTTTTCCAATTCAGAAATGACATAGTCAATGCATGCTGGGGTACGTCCGTTTGCCGCGAAATGAATTGAGATGGAAGAGACACTAAAGAAAGCAGTAAAATAGCACACGACCCACGTGGATTACCAAATAGTACTTTTCCAATTCAGAAATGACATAGTCAATGCATTCTGGGGTACGTCCGTTTGCCGCGAAATGAATTGAGATGGAAGAGACAGTAACTTTGGGTGTCTTAGATCTACTAGTCGCTGATGTATCTTCTCAGATTAATATTTGACCTTTGAAATCGAGTCTTGTGGGTTTACTTTGCTTACTGGTGAATATATTTGAATTAATATTGATCGTTCATTCTAGATGATAGAATTCAATGTACTTAAGTTAAATTTGAGTTAGTTAATTATTTAGTTAAGAGCTCTTTAGCGTGGTCCTAAAAGGTGTTCGCTTGAGCTATGTATTGCACCCATCCTCCTCGCCATCCTCGCCCACGCCATCTTGTTCCTGGCCCTTATTCTAACATCATCCAAATCGTCCGCTGTCACCAATTTATGACTATTTTGTTCGTAGTCATCTTTTAAGCAGGTTGGAAATGTGTTTCTTGGTCTGCCTCGAAATCCGCGACATTGCGTAGTCGGGTCCAGTCTGAGGATATGTCCAAATAGTCGCCATCTCTATAAAATAAGATCGGTGCTGAGTGGTCTTGATTTACATCGTGAATATAGATGTTCATTTGAGATTTTTCTCTGCCAAAAAATTCCAATCAACATGCGGAGTTGGTTCCTGTGAAAAGTATCTAGCTTCTCTAAATCAATTTTAGAACATGCCCATGTTCCAGTATTGTATAGCAAAATTGGTTTAACAAACGTGTCGTATAGTCTGACAGTAAGTTTCTGTGATACATGTTTTTTCCTTATCCAAATTAGGTACATTTTTTTGAAGTATATGGTAGCCAGCATTTTCCTTCGACAAATATCCTCAGCATCACCTAGCAGTGAGCCGAGTTTTTTGGTATGTCTCCAGCACTCATCGTTCCTTGATTCTGCTCGTTCGACTCGTGTATAATCAGTTTTTTTTAATGTTTATGCGTAAATCCCAATTCTTAAAAAGTACGTACGGCTTGAAATAAAATTTGGTCAAGTATTTCTTTGGTCGGAAGATACAAAATCAACATTATCCGCATAAATTAACTCTATTGTGTCCCGGTATTTAGGACTCATGACATTTCTCAATTCGTGAGCGCAGCTTCGAGGTAAACAATAAATATAATTGGGGACAAGGAATCTCCATGTGGAGCGCCTATGTTGGTACTGAAACACTTCGAATGCTTTGTTTTTATTCTCACGGATAGGTCAGTTTCGGAAAGTAATAAACTTATTAGTCTCAGGCAGTCCTCGTCAAGCAGTTCCTTTAGAACAATCATGAGTTTTTCTCTATTGATGCTGTTAAAAGCATTCGTTAGATCAATTCCTAGGATGTAGATTACTTTCGTGTATTTTTGACATATTGATGTGAGCCATCGATGACTCCACAGAATATCTGAGGTTGATCTTCCACTTCTAAAACCACTTTGACGTAGGGAAAGGTATTTTTCCACTGGCTCTCGTATACGGTTAAACACTATGATCGATAAGGTTTTCCTGATAACTGACAATAGAATAATAGGTTTTAGTCCGTCCAACGACCCTTATTTTTTCCCAGGTTTATGTATTGGAATTAAGACTCCATGTCCCAAAGGAAGTGGACAGTGAAGTTTCATCGACTCATTTAAGATATTCGTGATTATATTCCCAACAGTAACCGGGGCATGTTTTAGTAACTCACCCGGAATGCCATCATAACCAGCCGACCGATTTCCCTTTAGATGCATAAATGCATCGGTTACTTCCTTTATTGTAATTTTGTTTGTAAGGGGTCTCGGATATCCAATAAATTTAGGTGCATTCATCCCTTCAGATTTAAACAACGACTCGAAGTGTCTAGCAATATAATTTGCTTTATCCTCAGGGTTTTGAAGATATTGACCTTCGTCGTCACAGACTTTCAGTAGTTTCTTTGCAGTTCCTCGTGTAATTAGTCTAACAGCAGAGAACATTCGTCTTCCATACTGACAGTTTTCGATTTCAGTTGCTTTATCGTCCAAATATTTGTGCCAAAGGATATTTGATCGTCTTCCTATCAGATGCGATATTTGATTGCGTTTTCTCCTTAATGCACATTTATTCGAATTTGAACTTCCCAGTTTCGAACGTATTTCTTTCTGCTGCTCAGACAATTCTCGAATTAAGGGGTCATGAATCATTCGTCTATTTTGGTCTTTTTCCTGGTATTTAACAGTCTCTATCGCCGACAGTATAAGAATATCCAAGATCTTCCCGAGGTCAGTCGAGGGGGTGCCACTGGGTTCAACTCCACGTAAACGTTTAGAGACATTTTGTTGGTATCTCTTTTGCCAAGTGTCAAAAGTCAACATTTCCACAGCCAAACGTCTATTTAGAGGTGTGCTTTTCCTCTTGACTGCCTCAATTCCGTAGTATCGTTTGAGATTTAATCTGGCCACCGTTAGCTTATGGTCACTGTCAGTAGTGGTTCCTCCATAACTCCTAGAGTCAGACAGAAGTCTCTTCAAGGAGATAGGGCAGATAATGTAGTCTATTTGGTTGAATATGCACGTATGTTCGTCTTTGGACCTTCTTATGCCAACCCAGGTAGTTCTATGTTTTGCTGGGTGTTTAAAAGTGGTATTGCATAGATACAGATTTGATGAATTACAAAAATCCATGAGTGAGTGTCCAGAGAGATTACGATACCCTCTGCCATATTTTCCCATACAGACTTCGTCGTGCCTTCTCATGCCAGCCTTGGCATTCCAGTCACCACAGATAAATATAAGTGCAGATCGATGAACTCGCATATATGTATTAGATAGGATTTGATAAAACTCTTCCAACTCATCCATATTTTTGGAAACTCTGTCCATGTGTGGGGCATATACATTGATAACAGTCATCATAGTATTGCTTGTAGATGATAAACACAATTGCATAACGGCAACACGATCACTGACTGTCCATACTTTATGCAAGCAGTTCACTAGGTTCGAGTTAATTGCAAAACCAAGACCGTAATGTCGATTTTCTGATGGGAGTAGAAGAATCCGGTAGTTACCAATGGTTTCATCGGATCCTAGGGCGTTCTTTGTTTCCTGTATGCAGCAAATGTCGATTTTGTAACGGGACAGATCTTCGGATAATAGTTCCCTCTTGATCAAAGATAAGAGGCCACGAACATTGTATGTGGCGATGGAAAACAAGGATTTTGCATTTAGACATGATAAAGACATGAATTTTTCTAGAAAAGAAAAACAGAAGCACGTCACCACTTCAACCAATTATTAATTATTTATTTAATATTAATTAGTTTTTTTTTACTAATAAAATGTTTAACTATAATTTATTTTTGACATCTTTAACTTGGAAATTTATATCCTTTTTTTGGCTGAGGTAGTGATGTCCCTCTTTGAAAATATGTTTTCCTTGATTACCTTTCGGTACTTTCTACACACGAGTTTTGAAGTTTCAATAAGCATCAACATGGCATCTTGGACGAGGAGTAACAAATGACTCTGAAAAAGTGAACATTGACTGTACATTTTCTCTCGTCTTTACCTGTTCTGAGTTGGTTGTGTGATTTTGAAGGCCTTCGCGACCATGGGAGGTTGATACATTTAATAGGAGTTGTTTGTTAAATAAATCTAAATAAATTATGTACAAAAAATTAAAAGCCCAAAGTGAGTTAGTCAATTTTGTCATTGAGGTCAATAGATAGGAATAATCAAATACTCCATCTTCATCAAATTTCTTAATAAATGTCCCTTCACTCGTAATCACCCAAAAGGCTCAGCAGTGAGGATGACCTTCACACTTTTAGACTTCTCAAAACACTCCATTCAAAAAAATCTTTTGAAGTTTATATTGGCATATAATTTCTTAGATATCAGGCAAATCTTGTGCTTTTGGGAGGTGACCTAGAGTGTAGTATATGAACTAGCTGATCCAAACGGTGAATCACACAGAAGATAAAGTACTGAAATGATCCTCGACATCTTCGTCATATTGCTTGTTCTGGTTTTTCAGGTAAAATAAGTGTCAATTGTATGCTTGGCTCAAAGACCGTTTCCGTTTACCCAATTGACTAACCAGAGGTTTTCTCCGATAGATTGGAAGTAGCGATATTTCGAGAATGTGTGCTATCGTTCGCGACAATGCCTACTGTCTTTTGGCAGCTGGTGCCTGATTTGTTTCATTTGTCCAATAACTGTTCCATTACCACCATAAAAGGTAAAAGACATCGTTTCCTTGTAGCTAGATTGTAGTTATAGAATTAAAAGAGAGATCAAATGATCTTTTTGTGCGCCACCTATTCACTTGGTGCGACTTAAGACAAGTAGAGTTCATGATCTTAAGGTGCAATCTGTATTAGAGAACACCAGGGTCCAAATTAAGGTAGACAGTTTTATCCGTACCTCGGTGCTAGTCAAGCACAATAAACCGGACATTTTGGTNATATATCCAGGTGGTCTTGACCTAGTAAGTCCTAAATGGAAAGACTTTACGTGGAAGTATCGACAAGGGCATACACTCACAACGATTAAAAAACTTAGGAGAGTGTGATAATCGAACACAGACATGTAATAATCTTTTGTCCTCGACCGGCCGCGGAAACGAGAAAAGCTTCTAGACAAAATACTCCTCCATTGCTATGTTGGCAGGGGTCCCCATATCGTGGCAGAGTATGTGTCCAAAGAGCCTCCATCTTGAATCAATAAAATCACATGATATTGGCTTTGTTCATGTTTTCTTGTATAAGATTTCGGACGGCATTTTGAAAAAGCTTCGAGAAGAAAGGAGTGCTCGGAGATGATTTCTGTGAAAAGAATTCAACTTTTCGAGTTCCTGCCCTGTACATGCCCATGTACCGGCATTATATAATAGGATTGGCCTCACTAGGGCATTGTATACTCTCATTCGAGTTTTAGGGTCAAGCCCTTCGTGCAGAAGCCAGGTTTTTTTCATTTTGTTGAAAGCGACATTAGTTAGTGTCTTCCTTCGTGTTATATTGTCAGTGTCACCGAGAAGGGATCCTAGTTTTTTGATCACACTAGTGCTTCGGTCCTTCCCTCCTTCTTTTTCTAGCTCCGTGATTTCGGTTTCGTTTGTATTTACTTTTAATGACCATTCAGCCATTTTACCAGGCATTTTTTCCAAAAGTGCAATTAACTCTTCTTTGTTATTTGAAATAAAGTCCACGTCATCAACATATGCTATTATGTTCGTTTCTTCTCCGCTATGAGGCTTCAAGCTCGTAGAGTTGCCTCCAGATAAATAATAATCAAAATTGGGGATAATGGATCTCCTTGAGGGTACCAATTGTCGTTTCAAATGTCCTCGATAAAGTTTCCCAGTCCTGACCATCAAACTCGTGTCCGTCAAGAGTGTCTTTACCATCCTAATCGTTGAGCCCTCCAAGAAGTGCTCCAGTATTTGCAGCAGCTTGTTCCTGTTGACGGAATCAAAGGCCTTTGACATATCAATCCCCAGAATGGTTGTCGTTATTTTAAATTTTTGAACAGTCGCACTTCTCCATTTGTGGCTCCATATAACATCTGACGTTGATCTCCCTTTGCAAAAGCCACTTTGATAAGCCAACAGGTACGAGTCTAGGCGGCCCTCCATTCTTTGAAACGTAATATTGGCTAGTATCTTCTGTAATGTGTTGGTTGAGATCACTGGTCTTAGTTCTCAACTTTCCCCGTGACATTTTTCATTCATTAATAATAATAATAATAATAATAACAGCCTTTTTCACGTAGCCGTGGTATTAGCTCCGCATAGGCAGGACACACACTTTATTTAAGTAAAGAACAGTTAATTTTAACTAATCGTAAGAACCAAGGAATGATCTTCACTTCTTTTTTTCTTTTTCTTGTGTGTGGGTCCTTTCTAGACAATCCAGTTCCGCAGTGAGAGTCCACTGAATTTTTCATTCATTCTGATATTATTAAATGAATTTCGGAAAATTCAATAAATTTAATTTCTATATTTATTTATAATATAATTAATTAAATTTAATTAGGCATGTCTTGTAGGCATTTATGTTACCCATAATATGCCATTCATTATGGGAAACTATAGCTTCACTGAGATCATCAAAATACATAAATTGGAGGTTTTTGAGAACTCTCAATTGTCTGGAAGATAAATTTCTCTAAACTTTTGTATTATTTAACGAATAATAAAATTTAATATAAATTTGTCATAACCGCAATAATTTACCATAATGCCAGTTGATAGGAATGGTATACCAAATATTTATTGGATATTAATGCTCAAATGAGATGCATAAAAAATGGTAAATTATTATATCAAACAGTTGATGTGAAGAGAACTCAACCTCCAATGATAGATCATGAATGGTACTCATACTTTTGGAGTAAAATGAACGGGCGTGTGAAGAGGGACCTAATGATGAGGTGAAAGACAGGAATATCACTGAAAGCAAAATAAGGATAACTATATATATAAATCAGGAAACCGCACAGTATTCAGGAATACACTCCTCAACATCCTGATGAACTATATTTATTTTTGGGAGACAATATTTCAATACATAGAGTATATAATGATGGATGTGCTTTGGTTTTTCAAATACATTACATATGTACGGGTTTTTTCCTGGAAATTATGTTAATTAATAAATTATTGTTACAGAATAATATTGCAATATTTGTAACAAAATCACATTAATTATTATTTGAAATAAATTAGAAACTGAAAACTATAATTCTTTAGTTCGTAACTTTGTGAACAAATGATAAGTGGTAAAAATCAACAATTTTATTAAAATTATCATCAATACTCTCGTGTTTTAACCAATATACCATTTGCTCTATTCTTGTTCAACAGAGAGTAATTGTCCTTAAGTTTTATATTCCATAATGAAACATGGACTCACTCTCCAAAGTGTTCTTGATTACCAGCTATTAATACGTTCTTTCAGTGATGTTCAATCCACAAATGTGAAATTACAAATCCAACCTTTCGCATGATATATCACCTCTGTATTTCCTGAGTTTTCTGACTGTTATTTTCACTCTTAATAAATTTCCATTGTACAGTGATTACATATTTAACTACAAAGAACAAGCAAATCAATGAAAGAATTATTCCCTTTAAAAGCTGTGAGGAGAATACTCTTCCAAATGATTAACTTGATTTATATTTAAGTGGATCACAATTGACAATATAAAATTATCTTAATTCAAATTGGTCGTAAACCAACTGTTTTATATATTAACCACAATCTTTGGTAAGCCCACCTAATTAGTCCCAAGGGATAACATCTGCTTGTGTCGACCAAATCTATCCTCCAATTGTCATTACAGGCGAAGAGTTTTTATAATGGATAATCTTCACCAGTGGATTTGGTGATGGAGATAACCCAATTGCTTGGATACCTTGGTCTTTTGACTTAAACAGTGGAAAATAAATCACAATATCAGGATGATTAACTTCCCATTTTCTAAAAAGAGGTTAAATATTTCCAAAATCTCTGTCATTTGAAGT
>RDEW01000189.1:0-13721 GCA_011109175.1 Dicyema japonicum
TCACAAAGTTTCGAGAACTGTCGCAATGGCCTCATTTTGATGTAATTAATTATTTTTACAACCATGTCCAAAGCACATTTAAGTTCATGCCAATAGTTTTTGCGACCAATGCCTCGCGATGAAGAAAACAATGCGTGTGATTAATGTTCGGATTCTTATTTTTCGCAAATAGAAACAAAGCCTTTAAATTGCCTAGTCATCGCTGGAGCACCATCAGTGCAGATACCCACACATGCATTCCAAATTATATCCTCAAAATATGAATTTATAAGATTCAAAATGTCATTTCCTTTTGTTGTTCCGAGCAACTCTTTGCAGCATCAATGGATTCATCAGTCACATCGAACGAAAACAAAAAGTTGCATTCTTCCTGTAATATCTGAGCTATCATCCACTTGAAGCGTAAAAAACACAGATTTTTTATTCGCCGAACCAAATGGTTTCACTGTCATCAGACATATCCTTGATGCTTCTGCTCACAGAATATTTATAAATAGGAATTACGTCGAGCTCAGCGGCAGCAATTTCTCCGAACATTATCTTCACTACTTTTTTGCATGCAGGCAAAATAACAGTTTCGGCGAGAGTAGGCGATTTCATATTTTTAGCGGCAATCTCAGCAACAGCATAGCCAACATGCATTGCTTTTTCGTTTATTTTGAATTTTTTTGTAAAACGGGAAGCTTGAACTTTATTCTGGTCCAATTTCCGTATAAAATATTCTTTTTTTCTTTGAAAGTTCAGGGTGCTTGGTGGAGAAATGACGGTTAAGTTTCGTTGGAGCCATACCACTATTCGCAAGTTTTTCACTGCAAACAAAAAAAAATGGTAGAAGACAATCCATGACCCAATTCATGTGAAACCAAAGGCAATATAACTTTCTCGATACGATTGAACTTTAAGATATGCACTGTCACAAGACTCCATTTACAAACGCGCAAATTAATTAATTCGTTTTGAAAAATTATTCTTTTGAAAAAGGAAAAAATTTTTTTGAACTTCGCGAACCTTTAGAATATTTCGCGGAACCCAGGTTGGGAAACCCTGACATAGAGTATACAATATCTTCCATTCGTTCTCTGAAGAAGGCCAATGATTCAGCAATCATGTTGTGGTTATCGCTTTACATTTATTGTGTTAACCTCAAGACCAATCTTAGTTACCCCTCAGTATGGTTAAAGAAGGAGTGTTAACATGAATCAATAAGTCTGCAGTGGAAACCTATCCATTGTGGTAATTGGGTGACATCTCCCTAGTGCTGTTTGTATCACAGATAACCTATAAGGAATTGATGGACAAACCACCCAGTAAATTGAGGGAGCAGATTGCTTATAGACAGAATAGCTGGAAGCACTGGAAGAGCAAATAAGTATTGTAGCTAGAGAATGATAGAAAAAACACCTTCTATAGTAAGAGGGTTACTTAGTAAACGCTGGCACCCAAATGGGACCTCAAAGAGTTGACAAGGGAAAAGGCGGAGTTAGAGTAGGCAATAATGGTGTATATAAGAAACTATAATGTGAAAGTCGGTGTAAGATAAGGAGAGAGAATAACTTGTTTGAATTTTATCACAGATTATTTTACCCCCTCCTACACGAAAATGACCGAAGTGCGTGTTCCCAATAGGACGCCATGAGGGAGTTCTTTGAGAGTGTAGGGCTATGTTATGTTGTCGAATTAAGTCACGTCGACCCTTGGAGATCTCATGAACGAGTTTCCTCCACTTTCCCCGATCCGTTGCAATTTGTAGTAGCCTTAATATAGGCATTTCCGTGACGTCTTCTACCGTGGATGCCACCGAGTCCTCGGTCGGCCAGGTCTTCTCTTCCAAGTAATATTGCTCAGCATAATGGTTCTTTCCAGGGAATCAGAGCGGACAACATGCTCAAAGAATGCCAATCTGTGTTTTACAATTCTTCCTTCTAGCTATATGTCCATCTCCACCCGTTTGAGTACATCGATGTTTGTTATAGTGTAGGGCTAGATTTTGACTATTCAAAGTCTGTGACTTACACGCAAGTATGTGGCAAGTTAGTAAGAGTCATAAGTGAACAAGAAGGATATAATTATTTGAGGTTTTTCCGAAACCGATACCCTTTTCATTCCTGAGACAAAGCGACAAATTATTGGAGGCATTCGTAGAAGAGATGTTATGCAAGACTTTTCTAAATTAATTTGTTCTTAACATTAAATGAGTAAGCTATCTCGTTGCTAAAATACTACATAGATTTTGTTGAGTTTGATCCTAAAGAGCATGAGATTAATGTTATGATCAGTTTTATTTTTGATGTGGTTCACCTTGTTGAGAAAATTAAATTACAGTTTCAATCTGGGAACTCAGATCCTAAGTTTAATTTGAACAATTTGTCATAAGTGAAAAAAAATTCCACACTCGAACAGCTATCATAGCTGGACACTCCAATGCTTATCTAGACCTCTATGTTCTCCATCGCTATCTTGGACGATATCCTGGAAAGTTGTATATGACCTCCACTCATAACTCGATTCATCTTTCAATCGATCTGCTCTCGCCTATTGTTAGCCACCGGAAAACCATAAATTACCTGCAAATTGCTATCAGATTTTTCCATAGAGAATTTCAATTCGCTTAATGCCGTTTTATTCAAGGACATCAGGAATGTCATTAATGGAAGCAATCGTGCCCAATCATAATAGTGAAATTACAATTAATCAACAAGAGTAAATTGGAACTGTAGAATAATTAGCACCGGACAAAACCTGAGGTTTCTGGGGGACATTACGTCTTATTCAGTCGAGAAAAAATAGAATGTACACATCCCACGCGTCCGGTATTGACAAGAATCAAACAAAACGTGATTTCGCTCATCAGGCAGATATCATAATGGACCACTATTCAAAGTGAGTCACATCAACATGAACAAATTCTCTGGTCCATATAAACCTGTATTCTTCATTTTGGAAAAAAAAAGTTTTTGCGTTTTGACAAGGTTTTCGACGAGGAATCTGAATTCTGCATTTAAAGCAGCTGGGAATGCAGGAACTTAACAAACATCATTTCTGTCTCTATCAACAATTGCCGAATGCCTGTACTTTGGGAAATCCAAAATAAGCCCAAAAAAGATCCTTCGGATCCAGAATCTTTCAAACCGATTTCATTTGAAGTGCCGAAAATTGTTGAATGTTTCGTACTAAAACTAACATCGAAATATCTTCCCAGATTCTCAACATGGTTTTCGTCCACAATATTCAGCATCAAAGAATCTACCCTACTCTGCATATCGATGATAGTTTCAATAACTATAATCCTTCCCAACGGACTATGCTTGCATCGATTGACCTAACCAACGCATTTGACGAAACATCAAGGCGGGTTCTAAGTAACAAAATTCTTGCATCTCGAATTCCTACACGTCTTCTGAATTGGCTGACGAATTTTCTCTCTAAAAGAATTGGTCAAACTGAAATTGTGTCCTGTTTATCCCACTACCGATTACTTCCAAATGGAGTCCCCTGGGGTGGACAATCTTAAGTTGAAGTTGTCGAGGAGTTTTGTTAAGCATGTAAAAGTTAGACAATCACGGTGGGGCTAAAATCACAAAACTTAGTACTCATCAACGGAGGGTTAACTCTGTAATGGGTGGACGACAGAGTTTGGAAATAAACTGGCAGGTTAACCATATTAGGCCTCCTCTCCTTGAGAAAGTAAGCCTCAGGACAGATTGTGAACTTCTCGGGGACTTTAAAAATCGTCTAATTAATGTTATTATTATACCTTTAATTTTATGTTTTTTTTAGTTTTTTCAAATTGTTTGAATTTAGTGTCATTATTATTTAATTGGCGGTCAACCTGTTTTACATTAAATTTGGCGGATTCTTTCGTTTCATAAAGTATGCGTTTAATGTATTTCAGTCGACTCGACCTAATGGACACAAACTTTCACTTCCTAGCAGAATATGGAACTGACGAGTCTTTACAAAATTTGTATAATTTTGCGTTAGTGATTTTCATAGTGTATATTCAGCTCCTTTCGGAGCACGTCTCGTCGGATGTCCTCTCTGCACAGCTGAATGATGTAAACTCCGCTTTGTCAGTGTTTAGTGTTGCAATCGTGAAAGGCAGCGCAAAGTTGATAATGTCCGCGAGGTCCACTTTCGATGGATGGACGTGTTAATTAATTATTTATCTGTTTAAATTATTATTATTAGCACTTTCGAAGAACCAAAAATGTAATTTATTTAATCAAGGTTCCGCTTGTGCAGTTTTTCTTCAGGTTATTCTTTCTCCCACAATTCTCTTAACTAACTTCCTCCATGCTCCACGGTTACTGGCAGTTATTCTGAGCGTATCCAGATCATCTCCTGTTTTCAGCTTTCGTCTTACATTGGTCAGGTCCTTGTGTAGAACCTCTGGCAAAGTTATGCGAAGTCTTCCACGGAACGAGGTATTCACTTCTGGGCAGAAATAGTTCTCCATTGTATTTTAGCAGGCGTCATCTGGCTCATCCGAAGGATGTGACCAAACAGACGCCATCTTGATTCAGGATATCCAGACTCATTGGTCTTGTATTACATACTTTGCATAGATTCTTGTTTGTAATTTTTTTGGCCAGTTGATGCCAAGAACAGTCGGAGTTGTTTACGATGGAAGGCATCTAGCTTGTCCATTACTGCTTGTGAGACTCCCCTGGTTGCAGCGTTGTACATTAGGACCGGTTTCACGAAGGCATTGTATAGTCTTACTCGTAGTTGTGTGCTAATTTGTTTACGATGATTCCAGTTACTCCCATTTTTCTAAAAACCGCGACGGCCCGGTTTTTGTAGTGCAATTAGTGTGTCATTACCCGGAGTGCGGAAAAAAGTCAAGTCCGTAAGGGGAAAAAAAGTCAATTCGTCTTTTTTTAGTTTATATCGTATTTTTATAGCATTAATATCATCTTTTAATTTTTAACATTTTTTTCCACACTTGACTTTTTTTCCATTTGACTTTTATCAATTATCTTAAATTTTCCCTTATAAATTTTCGAAATTTAGCGCAAAACGGAAAAAAAGTCGCTTTGGTACAATCGCTTTGACTAAATCAATTTAAGAATTTCAAGGTAATAATAAAATTGACTTGACTTTTTTCGCTTTGGTTTAATCTTTTTGACTTAATCAATATACGGATTTCAAGGTTGTAATCAAGCGTATCTTAAATATTATGCTTGCCGCAAAAATAAGAGACAAAATGGAGATATCAACTAACAAGGAGGAAAGAAAATTTGTTTTAAGGGTTATATGTATACAAAGCACTCGGTGACCAAAAAACTATGTAGTAATTCCATAGTACACATTTGCTGTCAATAATTTTTTACCAAATGGGGTCCTACATGGATCCCGACTGTCACCCATTCTCTTCAACCTCTTTATGAGCGATATGACTTTCCATAGCAGTAACAAAACTCTGATCCTCGCTTATTCTGACGAAATAATCTTGGCAACAAGAGACCAGTATATTCACACAGCGGGTACCCGCTTACAAGATTTACTGGACAACCTGAGCTGTTGGATTATGAGGAACCTATTAGACACAAGTCTTGAAAACTCTAACACAATGACTTTTACTTCAAACAGAAAACTTAAAAACTCGGCACCTATTTTTACACTTAATGGAATGTCAATCCTTTCTGCTAACTCTATCAAAATACTGGGAATCATATAAGACCTCCTTATGACTTTCAGAAAACATGCCAGCAACGTCATTTCTTCCCAACGAAAATTAAATTTTGTAAAATCACTTCTCGGATACTACAAAGGCTGTTTCTACACAACAAGCCACCTTTATACGCTATACATTCAACTGACAATCAGCTACTGCTGTGCGGCATGGGGAACAAACCAATACGAACCTAAAGAAGATCAATGTCTTCCAAGAAACAGTCACGAGGGCCCTACAAAGGTTCTCCTCGTCAATAATGCCAACTCCGTTCGAGGAACTTTTGAGGAAAACGTAAGACCAATTGAAATCTCCAAAATTCCGAAAAGTGTCTCATTCATACTGGAATTGCGTAAGTTCTCGGGTGGAACACCGAGAAAGGATGAGACGACTGCTTAAGGAGACCGAGATCACCTGACTGCCATTCATTCCCGGTGATTCTTGGTTTTAAATAAATAAATGGGAGAGCCGACGCACAACTCTAAGATCAGAAACCTTGGAGATGTTGCCAAATATTTAACTTTACATTAGTCAAGCCTTTGGGAAGTACAATTTTTTTTAAAACTGCAAAAATTAAATTCGAAGGAGAATTTGATGTTGCAAAATTCACTTCACTTTTTAATCCAGAAATTTCAAAACAATAAGAAAAGCCCAGTAACTTTGAGTTTTTTATAAACCATGAAGGGGGCATTCTATGGACATTTTTAGTTTGTTTGTGTTATTGCCGAGCTCTGTATTGACTGGAAACTTTTCTGTGACTTTTCTTCAAGAAATATGTCAGGAAAATACGACCGAAAATGGAAAGCAATGAACTCCGAAAACCCTAGCGACAAACAGATCGCTGAATACTACATTTACCATTATTTCCCTAAGTCATATTACTCAAATCTTAAATTATATCAATAACCTCACTGCGGACTATATTACAGTCAGACCTCGATTCGGAGAAAACCTCACCTTGGTTTTTGGAACACCCCCAGATTTTTGAACGCTTGGTAGGATTTAGTAGAAATGGAAAAGACCAAAAACGTCGACGTGGAACAAAATTAATTATAACTTATTTAATGGTTTAATTTAAAAAAATTTCACTTTGACTTGGCATTCTTAAGATGAGTCTAAAATACCAGAAAAACTGCCAGGCCGTTGCATGCCAAATAACACTCTAAACTGTCTTCTATGTAACGCATCGAGAGCCATCGATTCCACAATCGAACAGGCCCAAGTACCAGCATTATATGTTAGTATTCACAAATGCATTAATCATGCACATCCGTAGATTATAATTTAAATAAATTATATTAATGCTAAGAACAGGAATGCTGTTTGTGATCTTAATGAGCAGATGATCAAAATTCAAACCAAGAACAGCGGCTATTTCGTCGAATGGATCCTCAAAAACGTCAAGACTGTTGTTTTTGATATTACCCTTCGTGGATTGATAATATCTGCGACTTTTTTTGGAAACTCTACGGCCATCCAGGAACTTTTCAAGCGTTTATCAAAGCAATTTATTTTATGTCCAGAAGAAAAGCTTTCCTTCAATGGTACACTGGCGAAGGAATGGATGAAATAAAGTTTACTGAAACTGAGTCTAACGTGAACGATTTGGTCGCCGAATACCAGCAACACCACGAGGCCGCCGATGAAGGAGGCGACATGAATTTGTAAAAAGCGAATTGTGGGCGGTAATTCAATAATTATTTTCTCACTAGTTCTTTCATTGGTTTAATTTTTTCTTGTTTATAGGAATTTATTAATAAACACAATAACAACTACTGGCTGCTCTCAGAATGGAGAACGCATTTCCCCTGAGGAAATACTCTCAGAGTCAGCTACTTTCCTTTTTTTCTTGGCAATAAGTTTATTATTGGAACTTAATTAAATTTAAAATAGAGTAACTGGAGACTCAAATCACACATCAATTTACACAAATTTCTTACGTACATCTACAGCTGATCTTCGCTGTCATCGTTAGATGCAATTATATTAGCATGAACCATTTATTATGAGCAACATGCGTAAAATCATAATAATTTCACTCGTACAGCATTCGAAATAATCCTCCAAAACTTCTTTCTACCTCCTCGATCGTAAGACAGTTTCCTCAACTCGTCCAGATCGTCTCCACTTCTTAGATTTTTGTTCACAAGCTTTAGATCTCTGTCAAGTGTTTATACAGGCGACCACGGAAACACGGTCCCTGTCTCATGAAGTAATCCTCTATTGCTCTGTTTGCTGGAGTACCCAAAGTCCATTCGTAAGAAATGTCCAAATAGCCTCTAACGTATACAACAATTTCGAGACTCAGTGGACCTGTACAACATCTCTTATATAGTGATTCCTTGTATATTCTTGTTGGTCAGTTCAGTCCTAGTAAGGATCTAAGTTGTCGTCAATGAAAAGAGACTAGTCCAAATTGTTCGGTTTTGGACGTCCCTCAGGTCGATGAAATGTATATTAGGATCGGCTTGACAAAGGCTTCATACAGTCTCAAACGAAGTGATGTGCAGGATCGTCGTTTGCCATCCACTCTTTCTCAACTTGTTCATCGTTACCCAAGCGAGGGCCTTCCTTCTGACAATATCTTGGATACTTCAAGTAAAGATCCAAGTTTGTTCGTTTTTCGCCATGTTTCAACTTGATCTGCTTTCCATTCTCCGGATTTCCACAATGTCGGTTTTTGCGGTGTTCATTCCGAAGAACCATTTGTTCAGCTCAGCAAGTGCCACCTCGAGGAGTCGAAGTAGGGCCGATTTGTCTTTTGACATAAAGTCGACGTCGTCCTCGTAAGCAATTTCGACGATGCTGTCATCATAGAAGTTCTGAAGGTCTCGTATAATGCCGCGGGGAACCGCTTGAATAATTATTTGAATAATTATTTAAAGATCTTTTAATAAATATTTTGATTTTTAATAAAAAAATTTTTAATTAAAAAAACTACGATCATTTCACTGATTATTTAACCCTCATTTGGCTGATTATTATGCCAAGTCGTTTGAAATTTTCTATTTTTGTCTTTTCCTCCTCTTTTTCCAACTGTGATGTTATCCACCTGTCTCAGGTGGCACCCAGTGCCAAGCTAGTACGAAAAAAGGGTCATTTACTATCTCTTACTCAACTGGGGGAGGGGTTCCCACAACTGCAAAAAAGGACGTTTTTTACCTTTTCTGCTGGTTCCTGATGGACTTGTATGACGTTGAAGGACTCTGTTTCTATAACAGTGGACTTGGATACACTAAATTAGTTGTTTACTGTTAACTTATTTATCGGTGTATCCGGGGTTAAAAATAAAGTATGTGGCTACGTCCATTATGTGAGGACCATTTGACTGATAATTTAAAGTTTAATCGGAAGTACATAAAAAATAAACTCTCCGTGCTGGGTCCAGTATATTGAAGAATATGTTTATTATCTTGGATGCAGATCACTGACCCTGCTGAACTGTATCGGATTGCCTATGACATAATGAAGAAGGATATTAGAGAAAAGACCAAGGGTAAAACCAAACTAACTCCTTGATCTTGACGCATTCCAGCGATTCAAGAACTTGTCTCCATGTAATGAAATTTTTTCCCGGTGGAAAAAATAGTTGGAACCTTTTGATGCCGCCAGGCATTGGGCATCACCTTAGTAAGGTGGATACAATGACGCCATCAGAGGAAAGTAAAATAAATTTGTAACCATCTAACCACGTGGCGCCTCGAGGATAATGATCTTTTTCAAAATTTATGTGTCATAATATTTACCATCAACCGTCACAGGAATGTCTATTTGGATAAACTTGTCCCTTGTGGGCTTTTGACCTTGCACCTCCAATTATGGAGAATTGCATTTATTTTAAACAGGTTCGAATGCCCACACCTTATATATGTCTTCCCAACTAAATAAGTGGAACCAGTAACTCAGACTAAATAACAGCCAAACACGAGAATTTACCAGTCAGCCATTAAAGAAAGTACACAGTAGGCCCATAGAAAAAGACGTGGAGTATCTGGACATGTTGGAAGCACGTTTCTCTAAATCTGCTAATGCGTTGGTATAACCAAACTACTTTATGACTCAGGGACGTGGGAATGTCAAAATAGGTCTTAACAGACAAAACGTGGTGACAGTTGACCTATCAACACAAAATACTTAAACCAAAATAAATGAGAGTAGTCTTACTTTTTAAAGCACAAAGATGGCTACTCTATATTGAGACCACTCTATACAAATTGATGTCATTGTCCTCAATAAACTCTACAGTGTCGATCACAAGAACTAGACACACTTACTAACAAAAACCAAAATTATAAAAAGATTAGTAATAGATCAAAAAGACAAAAAAGATATGATCTGAACTACTCTTCCAATCTGATTCTCGCTTTATAAGTCTTCACTGTCTCATAAAATGAACTTTTGAAATCCAAAATCTTGGATCCTTACTCTCATTGTTATATCTAAATTCAAATCTTTTACTACTTCAAGAAAAATGAGTTAATTTTTGATAGGGGATCTGGCCCTTCCTGATCATCCATCTGGTAGATGGAGATAATGATCACCGCTTGGAAAATTATCCGATCTGTCAAGGAAAAATTCTAAAGAAATCAAAAATCCTACTATTCTCTCAACCAGATCCACACACCAAATGATGATGGTAAAGACACCATCAAAGGAGATGAGCTGAGGATGTTTTATCAAATACTCATGGCTGTCACGTGAGCAATTAAGCAATCCGAACTTTTCTACTAAATGTTGCATGCTCATTTTTGTCAATCCAAAGGCAAACTATTTTTTAATTCAGTTTTATTTAATAATAAAGCTTTTTCACGAGAGCCATAGTATTTATAGCTCCACATAGGCAGGACACACTTTTATTTAAGTACAGAACAGTTAATTTTAACTAATCGTAGAACCAAGGAATGATCTTCACTTCTTTTTTCTTGTGTGAGTGTCCTTTCTAGACAATCCAGTTCCGCAGTGAGTATCCACTGATGACGGCATCACTCGTCAAGCCCTTTCCGCATCGTAGATGCCTGGAACCTTCCAACAGGTGAACAGCAGCGAGATTCGAACCAGTGACCTAAGCCACTTTAGCTCGACACCTAAACACTATGGCACCCGGCTTTATTATTATTATAAGCAACTACATAGAATCATATAAACTATAATTCTATTCGTGCCGCGTCTGAACAATCCTCTTAATTAGCATTTCCCATCCCCTCCTGTCCGATGCCAAGTGCCGCAGACTACTAAGCTCTTCACCGTCCTTTAGTAGTCTGGTTACTGATCTCAGGTCACCATTAAGGACTTCCGGAAGAGTTATTCTTGGACGACCTCTGAACTTCTCCCCTGACGTATCGAAGTATTCTTCCATGACGACGTTTGCTGGCGTGTCTTGTTCCAATCTGAGAATATGGCCAAACAATCTCCAGCGAGCCTTCATGATCATGGTGCTCAGAGGTCCGGAACCGCATCTTCTATATAAATTTTCACTCCCTACACGCATTGGCCACTTTAGTCCCAAGAGAGACCGAAGTTGCCTTCTGTGAAAGGAGTCAAGGTTTTGTTCGTCCGTTTTCGAAATTCCCCACGTCCCAGAGTTGTATGTTAGTATGGGCCTCACGAACGCCTCATACAACCTGAGTCGGAGTGATGGCCCGACCGAGCATTTTCTTATCCAACATTTCATAAGTTTTTGCATAGTAACCGTAGATAACAATTTTCTTCTTGCAATGTCTTCGGAGTCTCCGAGAAGAGAGCCAAGCTTTACGGTCTTCCTCCAACATTCACTATTGCGTAGTTCCATCCGCTTAATTTCAACAATATCCGTTTTCTGAACATTCAGTGATAGACACCATTTGGCCAAACAGCCTGATGCAACCTCCAAGAGACGTAAGAGTGCTTCTTTGTCAGTCGAGATAAAGTCAACATCATCGGCATACACGATCTCCATAATATCATTGTTGTAATACTTCCGGAGGTCTTGCAGAGCCGATTCAAGGTATATAGCAAACAATACTGGGGAAAGGGAATCTCCTTGGGGTGTGCCCACTGTTGAAATAATTTCCCGTGACAAACATTTTCCAATACGCACTCGTAACCTCGTGTTTGATAAGAGTATCCGTATCAGAATAACCGAGTCCTTATCCAGGAAACTTTCAAGCACTTCAATGAGTTTTCCCCGACGGACAGTGTCGAAAGCTCTGGTCAGATCAATTCCAAGGATAGTCTTTGAGCTCCGGAATCTTTGTTGAATAGCACATTGCCATCTATGGCACCATACTACATCAGCCGTTGATCTCCCTGTCCTAAAACCACTCTGGCTCTGGGCCAAGTACCCGTCCACCGGCTCTTGGATCCGATTAAGAGTAATTAGGGCAAGGATCTTCCTTAAGGTGTTTAGAAGGATGACAGGGCGCAGGTTTTCAACTGGCCCAGGGGGTTTATTACCTTTTTGAACTGGTACTAGTATCCCCTTTCCAATTTCTGAAAAGTCCTTGTTTTCTATCATGTCATTCAGCAATTTTGAGAGTTTATCTGCAAGTTCTGGAGGGCCAAATTTTAGCAATTCAGATGGTATATTATCTGGTCCTGGAGAGCGCCCAGATTTAAGTTTCCTTATCGCCATGCAAACCTCCTCCGGTGAAATGATCCGTTCAAGTGTTGTGTTCTTAGGCGTGAAATCTGATTTTTCTCCTTTTACAAAGAACAGTTGTTCAATATGCGATGCTATGAACTCTGTCTGTTCTGCAACATTTCCTATTGTTTTTCCATTTCTGTCATGCAAAATAAGTTTCACTGATTGGCTCTTCCTCCGTATTAGTCGTATAGCCATGAATGTCGCAGCATTGTCTTTAAGGTTTTCTACCTCTCTGATCTTGCTTTCCAACTGACTAGTGTGATGTAGTCTGTTTAGGAGTTTGATTTTTCTCTCAATTTGCCTTCGTTCTTGTTTCAGTTTGCAAACAGTCTGAGGATCGACAGTATTTTCGGATCTAAGCCTTAAGTTCTTCTGCAAATTCAATAGGGCTGACACTTCCGGGTGACGCTGACTGCTATGGGGTTTAAGTTCCCCCAATGTTTGTCAGCAGCGGAAATGATCCCTCTCCTAGTTTCGAGCCATGCCTTTCCTGGTGAAAGATCCGATGCCGTATTATTAATTGAATCCGATACACATTCTTTATAGTCTGCTTGTACTTTTGGTGAAGAGCCCAAGAGTTCAGTCATATACCTTCTTGATCGCGTGGAATCTCCACCACGATGTGTTTGGAAGAAGCATCTTCTATTAGTTATCCCGTAGAGGAACTCCTCCGCAGTTGGACCAAGTCTTAAGCTGAATCTTGCTGACACAATTTTGTGATCACTGTTAACAGTTAGTCCTCCATAAGATCTCGAGTCCCGTAAGAGAGATTTGTCTTTTACTCGACACAGAATATAATCGATCTGATTATAAATCCTTATCAGATTTCCGGTGGTCGATAGTCTAGTGCCCATCCACGTTGTCTTGTGGCGTGCGGAATGTTGGCACCCGGCTTTATTAAAATTTTTTAATTAAAATTAATTTATAAAATTTATTATTAACTATTATATTTTTTTTTTTTAAATGCAAAAATTTATTAACAATAAAATATTATTTATTAACTATGGGGGAGAGCGGCTGATGGGCAGATCAAATGATGCTTTAGACCGAGTAGCCATGTGTTTCTTCTTGATGAGTTTTAATTAATTATGAAATCAGCGACTATTTTGAGAACTTATTCGTTACTTAGATTATCCTCGGTTGTAGGTTCCACGGATATACGATACTTTGGGTTGACGAGTGATGCTGTCATCAGTGTTTAACACTGAGGAGCTGATTGTCTTATGGCCTTGGATTAATTAGCATTACTGTTCTTGCTTCTTAAAATAAAGTGAGTTCTGTCTAAGGTGAGGTTTAAGTAATGGAAACATTACCTACTCAATATCGGGAGGGCTGTTTAGACTTTTTAGCACAGAAGACGATTCAATCTTCCTTAATATTATTTTAAAAGAGCTGTAATTTTTTTAGTAGGTTGATGTTTATCAA